>JAQFZZ010001514.1:0-10914 GCA_034696405.1 Isotoma caerulea
ATTTTGAACATTATTCGTCTGCACCCCAAAGCTACAAAGTCACTGTCTTCAGTTATTACGAGGTGTACAATGTCATTTTTTTCAAAAAAGGCAATTTGGCCGTCAGCCTCATAGGGAGCGTGGATACAGGGAATATTTCTTACGGTCATTGCATTTTGTATTCCATTGATCAGCATTCTTGACTCTGGTGAATTTCTTAATGGAAACCCAGAAAGGATCCTTTGCTCATTCCGTTTTGCAACCGTTTCCTTCTTTGCTGGGGGAGGTTCTCCATCAAACACACAAACTGGTTGTATCTTATAATGCAGCAACATGTCCATCCTGTATGAAATGTATGGTACGACATTCTGCATCATAGGAGGTGGTCCTGCCATTCCTTTGTAAATTAATCCAGACACGTCTATCGCAGCAACGGATCCAGCAAAACTACTAATATGACGCCTCGTCAGGGCTTCACTGAAGTATGGAAATATTCCTTTAATTCCCATTCTGGTGGACCTAGACATAACAAATTTAATAGTTTACACCTTGACAATGAAAACGTTAAAACGTTTTAAGTTGTTTTTCATTCATTTTTTAGAACAACAGGTTTGAATTTTCTGTTTAATTGATAAATTAAAACCTGTTGATAACTTGCTGAAAACTTTTTAACTTACTAAAATGGAAAATTCTGTTCAAGCTGAGGGTTGATATTCTAGGAAAGGGGATAGAAGTATGTCTGTAACTTGCTTCTTTTCTAGCTGCTACACCTGTCGATTTTAAAGTATCAAATAATTTATCATGTTACTGCTTTTTATTAATAAACCAGTAATACTGCAAAATTTTACGGGTCCGTAATTAACAAAAGAATTTAAAATTGTTTACCTTACTGTGTAATAACGTCCGCCGCACACTGATGCACTTCTTCGATTCGATTCCAAATTCGTACAAGATTCGATTCCAAATGGTTATTTGAATTACTCCTTTTCCAACTTTTCTGTTGTGCTTGTACTCGAACACTTAAATAATAATTAATCAACTTAATTTAACTTCAACAATTATAATGTGCATTTTGCGTAAAAACTTTAACGATATTTAAAATCATCTGACACAATAATAAACTGAAACTACAATAAATCTGAGGAACAATAATCTCACCGACAAACAGTTTTCATGTGACTGTTGACTTGAACGGTGAAAGTTCTGAACACTAGGATTCTTGATTCAACATGCGTTGTATGCAAAGTTCGCCAGCTATCAGACGACATTCGTTGACCTTTACATTAAGTTTATTTTATATGAATGCGACAACAGGGTAAACTGTTGCACGTTTACCATGTACTATATGATAATAGATAATTGGAGTATTTTTTGACGGTGGTCAATATTCTTCATGATGAAGCATAGTTCAAGAATGTCTTGAACTGTTTTTCGAATCAAATCCATATTACACTCGACGTCTTCTTGCCTACAACCTTCACATGACAAAAATTCTTTTAAAAGTTTTTTTTTACCTATTGTAGTTATGCTTTTGGAATTTTCGAGCATTTGATTGGATTTGGAATGAATGCTATTTGATATATAATTCTATTTACAACTTACAATTATCGTCTTCATAATTAAAACTACTTCTTATCTAAAAATGTCAAAAACTTGTTGTTTTACTAGATTTGACTGGGGAAATTATGGTTTTGAATTTTTCCAACATAAGGTAGGTTTTCTAATGCATCCTTTTCGATGGAGAATTCGATTTTGAATACATAGAAACTAAATTTAAACCTTACAATTGTCGTCCTCATACCTAGAACTATTACTTACCAAAAAATGACAAAAATTATTATTTTACTAGATTTGACTGGGGAAATTATGGCTTTTGAATTTTTCCAGCATTACGTAGGTTTAAGAATATATCCTATTCGATAGAGAATTTGATTTAAAACAGAATAAAGTTTAATTGAATCCTTACAATTGACATTTACATGGCTAGAACTACTTCTTATTAAAAATGACAAAAAATGTTTTTTGACTAGATTTGACTGGGAAAATTATGGCTTTTGAATTTTTCCAGCATTACGTGGGGTTTTGAATGTATCCTTATCGATAGAGAATTCGATTTTGAACAGAATAAAGTTTAATTGAACCCTTACAATTGACATATAATTTGCAAAAACTGTTATGGAACAAAACATGGCTTTTTTTACTAGATTTGACTGGGGAAATTTTGGCTTTTGAATTTTTCCAGCATTACGTAGGTTTTAGAATGTATCCTATTCGATAGAGAATTCGATTTAAAACAGAATAAAGTTTAAATGAACCCTTACAATTGACATATTTATTGCAAAAACTGTTATGAAACAAAAAATGGCAAAACAATTTTTTTTACTAGATTTGACTGGGGAAATTATGGTTTTGAATTTTTCCAGCATTTTGTAGGGTTTCAAATGTATCGTTTTCGATAGAGAATTCGATTTTGAACAGAATAAAGTTTAATTGAATCCTTACAATAGACATTTACATGGCTAGAACTACTCCTTATTAAAAAATGACAAAAAATGTTTTTTGACTAGATTTTACTGGGGAAATTATGTTTTTGGATTTTTCCAGTTTTAGGTATGTTTTGAAATGTATTCTATTCGATAGAGAATTCCATTTAAAACAAAATGAAACTAAATTAAAACCTTACAATTATCGTCTACATTGCTCGAACTACCTTCTACCAAAAAATGACAAGAATTATTTTTTGTCTAGATTTGATTGGAGAAGTGAATTTTTTGAATTTTTCCAGCATTAGGTAGGTTTTGGAATGTATTCTGTTCCATATATAATTCGATTTTGAACGCAATGAAATTAAATTAAAACCTTATAATTGTCGTTTTCATTGTTTAAATTACTTTTTACCAAAAAATTACAAAATTTATTTTTGTCTAGATTTGACTGGGGAATAAATGTTTTTGGATTTTCCAGCATTTTGTAGGGTTTCGAACTTATCTTATTCGATAGAGAATTCGATTTAAAACAAAATGAAATTAAATTACAACGTTACAATTGTCGTCTTCATACCTAGAACTAATACTTAACAAAACATGACAGAAATTTGTGTTTTTTACAGGTTGAACTAGTGTAGTTATGGATTTTGAATTTTTCCAGCATTAAGTAGGTTTTGGAATGTATCCTTATCGAAATAGAATTAGATTTAAAACAAAATTAAATTAAATTAAAACCATTACAATAGACATTTACATGGCTAGAACTACTTCTTATTGAAAAATGACAAAAATTGTTTTTTACTAGATTTGACTGGGGAAATTATGGTTTTGGATTTTTCCAAAATTATGTAGGTTTTGGAATGTATTTTATTCGATATAGACTTCGATTTTGAACACAATGAAATTAAATTCAAGCCTTACAATTGACAGCTTTATGCTTTGAATTACTTCTCATCAAAGAATGACAAAAATTTGTGTTTTTTGTTTGACGTACAAATGGTTCAATCACAAAATTTATATTAACATCTAAAATCTTTGAAAATTTAGTGTCTTCCATCCATGTGTATGTGATTGTAAAAGATTTTCTTCAAAGATGCCAAAGTGCAAGAAGATCGCACGAAGTAATCCCCTCATCCATGGAAGCCGTTGAAGAAAATCTTTTACAATCTAAAATCTTTATTAATCAAGATTTGTATTTACTACAGCATATTTTTTTAGTTTTATATGATTTAATTTGTTTAAGCTTAAACGATGGTAACGAACTGTAATTCTGTATATTATACTTTTTAACAAAATCAACGCAACATTTCAATCGATTAGGAAACATAATAAATAAGACATTGGTATTATTTTAGTTAATCTAATATACTATTATATAATATGATAAATCCTAAATGAATTTTTAGTAGAGGCAAGTACATTGAACAATTCTAACACGACCACCGACTAATTTTCGTCAGAATATGTTTCTTCTTCAGTTAAATCGCTTTCCCAATTCGGACTTTCGTCATCCTCATTTTCTTCAGTAGGAGCAATATGGTATTCAATCATATGGTATGACACAAATGCGAAGGACACCGATTCCAAACACAATGGGCAAGTAATCCTGTTTGGCTTACTTTTCGTAACAACATGCTCTTCACTGTAGTGTTGGAAAAGCTTGTCTGTATTTCGCCAAAATCTAAAGCAGATGTAGCACCGAATTCTTCTATGGTTTTTCGTGATGCATTTGGAAGCTTGAATTAAATGAATTTTCGTATTATTTGATTAGTTCGTACTTTAACGTTTAAATTTAAAAATTGCTTTAGTAATGATAAAATACATACCTTCTCGGCAGGTGTCATACTTTTTACCACACTTTTGGCATTCTTTGGAAGATGCGTAGTACCAAATCGTGTCTCCGTAATCAGCATCTTCTTTTCCAGGACCATTTTCTTCATCATCTGACTCTTCTTCGTCTTCATAATCTGACTCTTCCTCATCTGCTTCATCGGATCCTTCATCCTCTCCATCATCTAAATCTTCATCATCTCCATCATCTGACACTTTATCCTCTCTTTCAGTCATTTCTTCGTCCTAAATTAAACACATTTGTGGGCTATTATTGGCGAATCATGCTATATATTGCAACAAAATAAAACCCTTTATTTGCAAATAACGTAACAACGATTTATATATTAATCAACCTCGACATCTTCATCAAATTCTTCATTATCTTGAATCTTTCTTGGTTTGTATTTGGAAGAGTTGCAACTACTTTCATTGTGAGCCTTATTCTTGGATGCAACTTCCTTAGGACTTGTGCTTGAATCTTCATGTTGTCCATCGTCATCATACCCATCAACTGCAATGTTTCGTTCAAAACCTGCAAAAGATCATCAACATAAAAATCAGTATTAATTTAATTTCAAATTAATATTTAAATAATACCAATTGCTCTGAATTTTAATAAATAACTCAATTGAATGTCTGAAGTTATGTGCTAATTTGAAATAATAATATTTTATGCAACTTACTTCTGATTTTGTTTTTTAAAACAGGCTTTCCAATTCCAACTAAGTGATATTTGACCATGTGGTACGACACCTCTTGGAATTGCACAGACTTGGAACACATATTGCAAATAATTGTATTTCTCTTTATTGATGATACACGATGCACATTAATATAATGCTTGTAAAGAGTCTTGGTGTTTCGCCAAAAAGTAAAGCACACGTAACAGCGAAGGTGTCCATGAGTTTTTGTTATGCAATCGGAAGCTAAAATTAAGTCAACAAGGAAAAATATGTATTATTCATTAAATGATCGCTTTGATGAGTGCTATGGTACTTTTGAGTTCTTACCTTCGTTGAAAGTGGCATACTTGGTTTCACACACTTGGCATATTCTGGACGTTGTATGGTACCACCCGAGATCTTTGTAGTCAATAGGATTGTCGCAAGGTTTATTTTCATCCTCACCATCTGACAGTTCTTCTCCATCTTCTTCAATACTGTCCATCTCCTCATGTCCCTTAAATATGATTTAGTTATTTTAACATTTTATAAATTTTTTAAAAATTTAAACGTACTAATGTATATTTCAAAATAGTCTCCTGGAAATGCTACAAAGTTTTTTGTCGCAGGGCTTACGCTACGTCAATGGGTCATTATGAAAATTACCCGAATACCAAGATATGGTACTTAAGGCTCCACGGGCGTTTTTAAATCGAAATTTTGACTTCTAAAAAATCCTTGGTAACTGAATTAATTCACTTACTTTTTACGGGGCATGTCTTTTCATGGTGCAGGGTGATCTTTTAGACCGAGATAACCAGGTGTATCAGGATTACACATTACACTGACTAACAGATTATGAATTTAGAATTAGAAAAGGAAATGCGAAATGACAAAAGTAAAGTGGAAATGGAAACTATAATTTTAAAATGCGCCGTATTTTGATGAAAACGTTGAAGAATCTATTCTTAAAGCATTATTAAAACACATGTATAGCATACTAAAAACAAGTAATAATGAGTACCGTATCTCCTGGATTAGAACTCTCTGGGGTTTTTTGTTTCAAACTTTCCTAAAGGGGTGGGTTTCTATTCTGGGGATGGGACAAGGGCTTACCCACGGGAGGGGGCTTACCGGGCTTGAGCAACCCCTCCTCCCAAGACCTCAAAAATGAGTACCGTATCTCCTGGATTAGAACTCTCTGGGGTTTTTTGTTTCAAACTTTCCTAAAGGGGTGGGTTTCTATTCTGGGGATGGGACAAGGGCTTACCCACGGGAGGGGGCTCACCGGGCTTGAGCAACCCCTCCTCCCAAGACCTCAAAAATCTAACATGGAGAGGATATTGAGAGTCTGTTTCATGTCCTAATCAACCGTTTTTGAAGAATTGCAATTTTCTATATTAATGTTTATAGAGCTTTTACATTCGGCTATATTTCGGGGGCGGGGCTTCCAATTCAGGAGGTTTCTTATATGGGAAATACGTAATTTATAATTTTATTGCTAACAATAAGATTATAAATCATTATGAAGTAACATTTAAAAATGTTGATGTTATATTTGTTATTGAAGGCGTATTAGTACAAGACTAGGCATATATATGAGCATAGGTAATATTTATAAGTTTTTGAATTTGCTTGGATTCTGATTTGCATTCACATTTCTTCAATTCTTTGGGTTAAAGAATCAGAACCATATTCTGCTTTCGAAGCCCTTTTCGATCGCATTGCCTCTTTTCTGTCTTAATTCCCATTGTGTTATTGAGCATTACTATAATAATTTATCAGTTTTCAAAATTGCACCTGAGGATCGTAACACAACACAAAAACGTAGAAAGTGGATTTTTACAAACCTTAGTGTGCGAGCTATGTGCCACCAAATCGTATGCAATTCAGTTCATAAAATAGATAAATGTTTGTTCTAGTCTATGACACTCTTGGTTTTTTCAAATAAATTCGATTTGTATTTTTTATTTGGTCGAATAAGTGAAAAAATCGTAAATTTTGAAGACTCTTTTCAGATTTAAATTGCTGTGGAAGGGAAGAAAAATTTAACTAAAAAATAATGAGTGTCTTCGACTAGACAAGAAAATTTTGCATTGATTGAAGGCATTGAACATTCTTTTTACTCAACCTACTGGCCACATTAAGGTTTGTAAGATAGAGCTTTTTACCCATAAGGATAGCATTGATTTCGAAATCGTAACTACGGATATTCAAAAACGCCCTTGGAGCCTTAACATTACTGGACAGACTACTATTTTGAAACATACAATTATTAATTATTCATGTTTTCTAACCTCAGAGTCATCATCAGCTCCCTTGCCTTTACGTTGACATGGTTCCTTCGGTTTCGACTTGGCTGTCTCTTGCTTTTTCTTTGTGGAAACTGTTGCTACTTCGTTGTCACTTTCTTTAGACTCCAGAGCGTCACTACAGTCAATTTTTTTATTTTCTCCGTATTTATTTGTTGCAATATTTTGCTCCTCCACCGTTGAGTCGCACTTCAATTTTGTCATGGCTTTGACAGCAATGTTGACCTCTTGCTCTTGGTTGCTCTCGGCGTCATAGTAATCCTCGTCGCTTTGGTCGTCCACATTGTACTTGCGATTCGATTTGGACTTGGTTGTCTTGAGTTGCTTTTTTGTGGAAACTGTTGGTACGTTGCTGTCAAATTCTTGAGATTGCTCCTCAGTTTCACGAAAGTCAATTGTTTCGTCACTTTCCTCGCCCTCAGAGTCGTATTTCAATTTTTTCATGGCTTTGACAGCGGCTGCTCTGCGACATCTCTTTCCTGGGTCTGCAGTTTTGACTTCGTCTGAATCGTCATATTCTACACTTTTATCCTCGTCACTTGTGTCGTCTCTAGTGTGCTTATTCCTCTTACCTGGATGTGTTGGATTTTTGGATCTTTTTGTTGCACCTGCGAATAAAAACTTTATTGATTATTTAACGTTCAAATTAACTTCACCCTTTAACATAAATCTGACTGTTTATTTTTAACTATGCATCGCACATAAACAATACAAACATACGTTTTCTTTCCATTTTCTACGTTGATTAAATGTTTTACCCGTTTTGTACGTAATAAATTCGAAAACGAAATAACATTAATTAAACTATGTAGTATCTTTTAATATTCTATTATTTATTTCGATTCACAGCTAAATGTGCATACGTCTTTTCACTACAAGCGATATTTCGAACTGACAAAAATTATTAACTCTGTACTCTCTACACTTTACGTATTGCTACATTCAACGCAAAAGCAATATTAATGCAAACCAAACACAACATTGAAATAAAGAATAAAACGTTGCTTGCTAAACATAGATTTGAGAATGCGCTATGCATAGCCTGCTTATGTTTTTATTTGAATAATTGTATGATTTAACTTCTGAAAGAAAAACATGTTTGCACTTTTACTATACTATACTTTTACTTCAAGGTCACATGGAGGTTGGCTTATAGGCAGGTAAGCATTGACTTATCCATAGGTATGGTATTTTCCATAGAGTCCGTTGAATTTTTTTCGCATGTTGTATAGTGTTTTCATTGATTTCTATTCCATATAGAATGAGATTTGAAACTTCATGAAATTCAATTGAAAGCTTACAATCTATATATTAAATTTTAAATCTTTGACTAACCCTATTTTTAGTGTGGGCGAGAGAAAGTAAATTTTATTGAACAAGCACGTGTTACGTTGTTTAATACTGTGAGTAGTATTGTATAGTAACCATGGTAACTTAGTCTTTGTCTACTATAGAATGTAAAGCGCCCTCTTTAGTTCAGTATATTTATTATCTCATTTCGTGTCATCCTCACAATGTCTTGACATTTTATTACTTCTTATTTTCTATCTCTGTGATTGTTCCCTCTTCTCTTCTACTAACTTTTACTGTATCTTCAACCACCAAGGTGAACAGTCATTTTATGTGTACAATTGGCCTACAATTAATTTGTGTATTTTCGATTATTTTGTGTTTATTAAATCTATTGTTTAAATTAACACCTCTAAAGTGTTTTTATTCAAAATACTCATCTATCAATCTCTCATCCATTTTAGAAGCAGTTAATAGTTACAACACAGTAGTCAGACTCTTGTGACGCCAATACATACGTAGTTATTTAATATTGTCTTATTGAATAGAGTAGGCGATTCTAAACCAAATGAAACTATTTTGAAATATACCAATTTGATTTCAAATTAAAAAATATTTCATATCTTAAAAAAATCCAAAAATTACCAAAATATTCATGGTGGGCTAGAGAAACTTGACTTTATTGAACAAACTCGTGTTATGTAGTTGTTTTAGATTGGCTTATTGAATAGAGTTGGCGATTCTTGACTAACTCCAACTATTTTTTAATATAACAATTTGATTTTAATTTAAAAATATTTTAATTCCAAAAAAATGCAAAAAATTACCTCATTATACATGGTGGGACAGAGAAATTTGAATTTATCGAACAAGCTCGTGTTATGTACTTATTTAAGATTGTCTAATTGAATAGAGTTGGCGATTCTAAACTAAATGCAACTATTTTGAAATATAACAATTTAATTTCAAATTAAAAAATATTTTAATTCCTAAAAAGTTCCAAAATATACCTCATATTTCATGGTGGCCCAGACAAATTTGACTTTATCTAACAGGCTCGTGTTATGCAGTTCTTTTAGATTGTCTAATTGAATAGAGTAGGCGATTCTAAACTAAATGCAACTATTTTGAAATATAACAATTTAATTTTAAATTAAAAAATATTTTAATTCCTAAAAAATTCCGAAATATACCTCATTATTCATGGTGGCCCAGACAAATTTGACTTTATAGAACAGGCTCGTGTTATGTAGTTCTTTTAGATTGTCTTATTGAATAGAGTATGCGATTCTTGACTAACTGCAACTATTTTTTAATATAACAATTTAATTTTAATTTAAAAATATTTTAATTCCTAAAAAGTTCCAAAATATACCTCATTATTCATGGTGGCCCAGACAAATTTGACTTTATCTAACAGGCTCGTGTTATGTAGGTGTTTTAGATTGTCTAATTGAATAGGGTAGGCGATTCTAAACTAAATGCAACTATTTTGAAATATAACAATTTAATTTTAAATTTAAAAAAATTTTAATTCCTAAAAAATTCCGAAATATACCTCATTATTCATGGTGGCCCAGACAAATTTCACTTTATCGAACAGGCTCGTGTTATGTAGTTCTTTTAGATTGTCTTATTGAATAGAGTATGCGATTCTCGACTAACTGCAATTATTTTTTAATATAACAATTTAATTTTAATTTAAAAATATTTTAATTCCTAAAAAGTGCCAGAAATTACCAAATTATTCATGGTGGGCTAGATAAAAGTTGACTTTATCGAACAGGCTCGTGTTATGTAGTTCTTTTAGATTGTCTAATTGAATAGAGTTGGCGATTCTAAACTAAATGCAACTATTTTGAAATATAACAATTTAATTTTAAATTAAAAAAAATTTTAATTCCTAAAAAATTCCGAAATCTACCTCATTATTCATGGTGGCTCAGACAAATTTGACTTTATCGAACAGGCTCGTGTTATGTAGTTCTTTTAGATTGTCTTATTGAATAGAGTATGCGATTCTCGACTAACTGCAATTATTTTTTAATATAACAATTTAATTTTAATTTAAAAATATTTTAATTCCTAAAAAGTGCCAGAAATTACCAAATTATTCATGGTGGCCCAGACAAATTTGACTTTATCGAACAGGCTCGTGTTATGTAGTTCTTTAAGATTGTCTTATTGAATAGAGTATGCGATTCTCGACTAACTGCAACTATTTTTTAATATAACAATTTAATTTTAATTTAAAAATATTTTAATTCCTAATAATTGCCAGAAATTACCAAATTATTCATGGTGGGCTAGATAAAAGTTGACTTTATCGAACAGGCTCGTGTTATGTAGTTC
>JAQFZZ010001515.1:0-10912 GCA_034696405.1 Isotoma caerulea
AATGCTCAAGAGTCACGATAAATGTGTACACAAATAAATCGGATGGTGAAAGCGCAATGCGAATCAAATGAAAAACTTTTCTATTTTATTATCAATACTTTAAACCTGACTATTAATGAAAAAGAAGTAGCATGAATTGAAGATTAGTTCCAGCGATTAAAGCTTGTATGTTATAAAAGAACGAATTGTACATTTCACCTGACATACAAACTTTAAATTGAATTGAGAAGGAAGAGGGGGATGGAATTCAGAGAACAATTGAACTATATCATTACATTATTTTTATATTTATAGGTTTATTGTTACTAACTCCAGAGAGATATTTGGTAAAATAGATTAAATTCAATGGGGTTCAGCATGGTTGGTTATTGGTAGGTCCAATGTTGAATGTTTTTGATAGTCAGCAGTAACAAAGGTATAAAGCTACTGTTGACTGGCCTGGCGGGCGTAGTAGTTTTAATAAATCTTTCAAAAGTAAGAAGGGAGAATGGGAAAGGAAAATTATTTATCGGAAACATGCACCTTAGTCCGAGAACAAAAAGCCCCTTCTTCTTCGTCTCTCTTGGATTAATGAGATAGTCATCATCATCATCGTCCTCATCATCAGTAAGTAATGGTAGTAGGTACATGTAGACCGGTGGCAGCCTTAGGAGGAAGTGTAAAACACGGAAGTAGTAAGAGCACAACAACAAACTGGTGGCTAACTGAATTGAATCCATAAATAGGGAAGAGATAGCTTAGTCAGAGAGTTTCATGTCTTAAATTGATTTACATGAACAGAGGGGAAAGTCATCATCATTGCTTTATACTTTCATTCAATTCCTACCCACTTCTTAAATACCAAATACTTACCTACTTTCACGAATAGGCGGTTTTAGCTTTTGAATACACAAGACGTTTCTTTCTCTCTTCTCTTTAAGGTACGAATATGGAGATAGGCAAGGAGATTACTATTAAACCATGTATTTGTGGCTTTCTCCATCACCAAAAAGCCAACCAGAAGATAAGTCATGCCATCCCACACTTTGTAGGGTTTGTTTCAGATGAAAATGGTAGTGAAAGAAGCCTTTATTTTATCTATCTGTGCCTTGCCTTGCCTAGCAGTAGTAGCACCCTTCATCATTCATTTCATTAGTTTAGGAATACATATCGGTTGGACGGTGGCAAGCAGCCTTTTGCTCTCACATTTTAATTTATGGGGAGGAGGTTTGAGCAAAGTCTCTGGGGAAGATATTATTATTGTAATCATGATTATAATATTAATGCATGAAGACAGGCCAGGATATTCCATAGGCACACTTCTTCTTCCTATAAGATATAAAATGACTTTGTTGTATTAGTACCGACACGTACTACTATTATATAGTTAATTTGGTGTTCTCCTTCCTTCTCTGACACCGTCAACATAGTTAATGCCCGTCATTAATAAAGTCCCTGTGTAATAGTAATAATAAGTCACATGTAAACTCATAATATTATAATGCAGAGTGACTGGTAATAATAATGGGTCCGATGATAATAGTAATAATAATGTTATATTTCTTGGTTTTATGATAGATTTGTGCTCGGCACCATTGGGAATGCAAAGCAAGGAGATTCCTGACTCGGCCTTGTCAGCCAGTTCATTTTATGTTAACTCCGTTGGACCCCATCAAGCCAGGTGAGTCTACCTAAACTATATTCATTGTAAAAGGTAGAGTGAGCCGCTCCCGTCAAAAGTGATTTTCGCGTGACAACCCATCTATTTCCATTGTACTAGTTTTGTTATGACTATGAGTGACTTTTATTCATATTTGTTTCGTACGTTTTTACAATTACAATGTTGACAAAGTAGGTGCATACTTCATGTTAACCATACGAGTTTATTGTAGAATGAACATTATTGTGGAAAGAAAGCTTGAGGTCCTCCGAACTGAGTTTAGAATTTTATGACAAGTCGTAAACTTTACAGAGGATGCATAATATTTCCATATGGCCCCTTTTACACTGACATAAGGTATATTCTCTAATATGTAATGTAAGGAAGTAACCACGTTTACATATTATATAAGGTATTATCGTGTCGTATAGCTCTATATTGTATGTATGTAATGCAGTTAAATTTTCGACCACCCTTATCATCCTATTCATACTCAGAAAACATGCATCTACTTACACGGCATTACATTACATCAGCTTCACTGAGCCTTTTCATATGTGATAGCACCTTGTGGAAGTAGTAAGTACATTTTACCATTGTATAAGATGTTTTTAGGCCAGCCTAGCCTGAAACCACGATCAGCAAGAGAAATTCTCTACATAGAAATAATTTTCTTTTCACTTATCCAAGCAACCCTATCCCTAAAGGTGTAGTAAAGTAAAGTAAAAGGTCGTTTTCGTATACACTACAAAAACCTTCGTATTATACTTACTTCTTATAGTGTAAGAAACGAGTTATGAGCTTTCCCTAAAGACACATATAATACAATGCAATATCGTGTTCTACTCTCTGTATCTGTATTTCTATTTGCTCGAAAAATACATTATTATTTTTTCCTCCTGCTTTTTTGTCATATCTGAGTCCACTAAACAGCTTCCTTTTTACAACATACTACTAGACTACATGACGACAACAACGTAACAAACATGAGCAATTGGACAGAGATAACTTTCTACTGCTACATGTATACATACCAAGTATAAAAGGCTTACGACAATCAGTAACAACTGTGCTTCTTTTACTTTACTATATAATTTCGATCTTTATACTCATATTCATAATAGAAGTATCCAGCACAAAATATGCCCAAAATGTGAGTTCCTAGTTTTTGCTACATGAAATACATAAATACATTAGTATAAGGAAAGGTGTGTACTACATAGGGAAAACAAAACACACATGGATCAAATTATACGCGTTCTCATAAAGAAATGGACTTCACGTGTCGTGGACCTTCAATAAAAATTTCTCTTATTATATTAAAGTATTTTTCTTATTTCTTTTTACTTTTTCCACATCACGACATTATAAACGATGGGAGAGAGAAAAATAGACAAAACGTTGAATTTTGAGGTAGAAGAAATATCTGTGGGTTTTCTTGGTTGGAGAAAGTCCTTAAAAGGTACAGGGGACGACGTGAAGAGCTCTTACCTGTGCACTTACACGTATTTCTTAAACTTAAGTAATAAGTGGGTTTTTTTACTTTACTTTTGGTAGGTTTAGAGACTAATACGTGGTGTGACAGTTGATTACGGGGTAGTTGGTACATGTAGAGGAAACCAAGGAGAGAAATATGAGTGGGTGGGTCTCGAGGAAAGCACTACACTTTAATAATTATCTGATTATATGCTCGTATAATCACAAATCTCTCCAACATATTTCTTGGCACCCCGCTAACTTTCTTCTGTGTGGAATGAAAATGGCAGGAAATAAGGTTGAGAAAGTCTTTGCTGCAGCATATTACTATAAAATGAAATAGTCTGTTGGCTACAAATACAGTCACACACACATACACATTTGGTTGCGGTTCCTTTTTTATGTATTTATGTATAATACCTATAACATAAGGAAAATGTAAGAGAATGCAATCAAACTAGCTTTACAACCAGACTGCCAATGAAAACCCATTCTTCAAGTGAAAAAGACCCAAACCATTTGTGTGATATTTTAGTACATATGAGAGAGGAAGAGCTTTATAACTCAGGCCTTAAAGTACCGTGTGTTATAAACTAAAATTCAAGATTTGGAACGAATGAGCTGACATAAAATCATGTATGTAAGTGAAGTAAAAGTATGAAAATAAGAAGGAAAATGCTTTCATTCGCACACGCAAAACCCTTGTGATGGCTTTAAAAATTTCTGCAAAGGCTGTAAAATAGCTCCTTGGCAGAGCTATTATGAATGTGTGCTCGGCGGCCGTGTTTGCTTCCTATGGCTAAAGTGAAATTAGGTCTTCTCTTTTTGACTCTAAAGCACTCAGTCAGTAAGTATAGTAGAAGTAGAGAGTTAGCGGTGGTGGTGGCAGTTCGGGTATGAAAAGGAGACAGGAAATGACTTATGAGAGTTCTCGCATAATTCGGGCGGACAGAGTGAAAGAATGTGAGAGTTGAGTCAAGTCAAGTCAGAGTAGGGAGGTAGGGAACTAAATTCTCTATCAAGGGAAGCCGAAGGTGAAATGAGTTCTTGAACCACAACACGCAATATCCGATATCCAGCTACTAAGCACCCTTCGTTCCATCAGTGAAAGCAAATGACGATGATGATATCTCACCTTGGTATGAAATATACTCTTTTTCGTGCTAAAGTCGAACCTTCTAACTAACTACTGAATTATTATACCATAGCGTAGCATATAAACTCTGCTTCAGTTCAGATAGGAAAGTACCACGGTTGATGGTGGTTCTTCCTTCTTTGGTTTTAGATGTGTTTACACAACTCACAATATCATGTCAACTTCATTCTACACAGATACTGCTGATACACGAACGATAGACCGAGTCTGAAAGGCAAGGATGATATCCTGTTTGAGAAAAGGGATGATGATGGAACCAGACAAGTGAATACTACCACTACCAACTGTGTAAGAAATACCACCACCGCCAATACCACCAGAGAGACTTAGACGACAGAGTAATTTCAATCTCATCCTTTCTTCATCTCCTCTCTTCTGTTAGCTCTGTGAACCTCATTTACTTTGTAACCTATCTTTAGCAATTTGGCGACCTATATGTAATACATTTACTTTCCTAAGAAATGTGTACCCACAAGTTACACTTATTATTATTTACTTTACTCTGGGAGAGGAAATAAAGACACGTATTACATAAATGCAAGTATATCAAAGGATTGTAAGGCATTAAATAATATCATCATCTGATAATATACTTGCTTTTACTTATCACAGACCTCACTCCACTCTCTCATATTCCTTTTTGGCGTGTCACTATACACTTTCACTAAAATGAGCCAGGTGCATCCCATGTGCAATTTGTACGATAGAGATATGGTGCAAGCAGTTGTATATGTACCTGAGTATTACTCTATATTTTTTTCTAAAGTACTATGTCATACAGTATCTCATCTTGAAAAGTTCAAGAGATAAGTTAAGGCAAGGTTAGGCTTTTGCTGTAGCCAGCCAAGCCTTTAATCTTTATGATTTGCTCTTTAGATATTGCGGAGCTACGTCAGTCTTTTATACATTTCCATTTCATAAGATTCGATGTTTTACTTTTTACAAAGAGAAAGTAGCTTTCTCTTGAAATGAAAATCCCAATAATAATCTAGTTGAAATGCAGTTGGAGAATTCCAAAAACTTTGTTTTTGAATTGAGAATACATACATGTTTCATAATATACATGCATCATGCTGAGCAGGTTTTCCTTGTCAATTTCAGCACTACACAAGACTTTACTGTTCCTTACGTGCATGAAGGTTCTGAATAATATTGAACGTATTGTTATGTACTCAAGTATATATTCAAATAACACCTGTTAGACCTTCTTCATTATAATATCCTATAAACCAGTAAGAACTGGAGAAGATCGGAGGTGGTGAAGTTTACACATGCATGAGTGTGGCTTGGCTCGTTCATGCTGAAGAAAGTGAAAGCATCTTGCTCCCTTGTGCATTGCATTTCACTTGGAATGGAATCAAGAGGATGTAAAGAAGGGGTAGTATGGATAAATAGTATTTCTTTAGTAGGTAAAAGCACGAATGGGTAGTAAGTAGGTAGTTGTAAATTCTACAGTGTACAACTTCACACTTTGAATGAAAATAAATCCATCATCATTTCCATTCCATCATCTTTATACCATATTTACTATTTCTCTTACAACCTTCAAGCTTAAAACAAGCTCTTGAAGGTGAAGAGTACAAAATCATCATAATCCTATCACATGTTCGATTCTACTACAGAACTACCTTTTACTTACTCAAAATTTCTGTCTGGATGGGCAATGCATCAAACAATTCAATGGGCATTTTCATTACATTTCTGTGTCTACTTTCACTCTCCTACACTCAAAGTACTAAATCAAGTTTCTCTGCTATAGGGATGCGTTATATAATAGAACTTTGAAAAGGTCGAGTCTGGCAAGGCAAAGAGCAGTTGAGATCACACAGAGAATCAAAATGAGCTTTTGAGTGGCTTGAAAATGTTGACTGACAGCCTGGGATGTTCAATCCTTCCAGCTTTATACTTCATACTAAACTACTTAATACATACTATTGAGTACACAGTGTTAATAGTAGTAAGAAAAGAGTTTCATAATGTAGGAATATAGTATAATTTCTATAGTTCAGAACAGAATCCTCCCTTCTGTAATATTCCGCACCATTGATAATGTAATACGATGTGGTTTGACGGAATCTCAGCACTAGTTCTATCCAACTCTGTCTAGTCTTTACATACAAAGTAGTTCCAAAGTACAAAATGCACCCCTCACCAACTACCGCACTATAACCAAACCATTATTCCGCACTATATACCAATAGTATTTCATCAAATCCATCGCAATGCTTGTACCACGTTCAGATTTCATTTCGCTAGACTGCCGAGAGAAAGTATTTGGTCGGGTGTGGATCTATTTATTACCCGGAACTACATGATGCCGACAGATGTACCCTATGAAGAAAAAACTTGGTATCGGTTGTTGGTTGGTGGTGGTTAAATACCAAAAAAAAGAAAAGTATAAGAGGATCTTCAGAAAACAGCCAGAGGAGAGAGATAGAAAGAGAAAGTGATTGATCTTGATCTCGAATTTCTCTTATATAAATATCCACACATCACCATCACTCCATTTCGATTTTATACCATCGGATCTGAAAGCATTAACCATCTGAGTATGTAGTTATTACTATAAAGCTTGTAAAAGTTTCTATACATTACTGTTATATACCTTAACCTCTACCTATAATATGTAGTCAAATACCTTTCAAAGTAGAAAAGGGAGTTCAAGAAGGTTAAAGAAATGAATTGAAAATAGGGTTTGAATCAAACTAGGGTTTGTCTGAGATGAATAGTGTGTGTGTGTGACTTTCACTATTGAATAAGTAGTTGGATAGACTAATATGCATGAATGAGTTGTTGTTAGCTTTTTTGATGGTTAAAGTTGAATAGATTCCTGTTGAGTCTCTAACTGAACTGACTGATCTCCCGCACGTCGTCTTAAGAAACGAAGTGACGCAAGGGAGTAAAGAAATTCTGCTGATGGCTCCTTTCTCCTACTTTCACTTCAACATACCCACCACACCACACTGCAGAATACATACACTTTCATTCATTCCTGGAAACAGCCGTGTTTACGGTAGTGCAGTGATGTAATGTTGTTGAATCTGAATAGTATATTACTTGATCAGTAAAATAGTTA
This sequence comes from Isotoma caerulea, assembly GCA_034696405.1. NCBI lineage: Eukaryota > Metazoa > Arthropoda > Collembola > Entomobryomorpha > Isotomidae > Isotoma > Isotoma caerulea. Next base: position 7,348 of record JAQFZZ010001515.1, read on the forward strand.
TATTTCACACTAAGCCATAGAGGTAGATAGGTAAACTATTCAACATACATCATAGAATATTCTTGAAACGTAATGCATTAACTCCTTTACTTTCCCTCGACCTTCTGTCAGTTCATTTAGTCTCTGTAGGTGTGGAAATATGGCTCATTTTGATAATACGAAACTGAAAAGTGCATTGCATATTATTACTTCTTCATGCTGATGGATGTGACTTTGTGTTCTTTGGTTGATACAGCTTTGAGAATAGTAGTGGGAAATATTATTTTGTGTATGGAGAAATGTAAGGAGTCCTTAATAATAATCATGTCTAATATTGCTTTATATTATTATATAAAGTAAGTAACTCAGTTGCAATAAGTCCATGGTGGTGGTAGGAGGATAAAGTAATTCATAGTCGACGGAGGGAGCTGGAAAGTGATGGATGGCTCATGCATGCTAATAAATTTCGACTTCAAAAAATAAACTCAATCTAGCACACGCAAAATTATTCACAAGATGAATATGACATTTTCCGTCTCTCTCTCCTTCCTTTCTCTTCTTTTTCTCTCTTTCCTATGTGCTATGTAATCATTCACACTCACAAATACGCCCGGGTCGGCTGGCATGTCTTAGTCTATATTAAATGCTCTGCTGTGGTATGTGTACACAATGGTACTGCACATAAATCACGGGAAGGTTCTTTAAATAATTGAAACTAATTTAGACGCTTGGATTTTATTGGATGGAAATCATTGAGGAGAGGAAGGATAAGTACTACAAAGTTTTTTTTATTCCTATTCTATGGATGGGAATGAAAAAAACTCTGTCTGCCTTTGTAATGTCGATATGGGTGTGAAATTCAGATGCTCTTCACATAGCACCTTCCTATATATGTAAGATATTTTTTGACCGAGTTGAGTAATATGGGCCTTGAAATGCCAGGAGTTAGGTCATATACAGGGGACCGTCATGTAAGTTTCCTGTTCATAACTTACAAACAGTTCCAAGAAGAATATTATAATATTGTAGTTACGGAATTCTACAAATATATATTTTTTCTATGTATACATTATTATTATTATGCATGCAGGTATGTAGAGTTCTTTCACTTTTTCTTTCATCTACTCTATATTACTATTCGTGAGTGAAAGTAAAAATTCCTCAAAAAGTACACCTTTATTCCTTTTGTCACTTCATCCATGTTACTCTTACTTTCTACTTTTTCATCTGACAACTGCCTAGTTTCTTTCCAACGTTTTATCTAACGAAAGGTAAGTAACTGGTTGAAAAAAAAGATGAAAAAAGTGAGGTTATTATCCCTACAAGGCAAGGAATAGTGATTACCCAACTAGGCTTAGGCCACACCGTACAACTGTTTCAGTTTCCGTTGAGTTTCTATTTAAAATGTACAGAGGTTTCCAGGTAGTCTTCAGGATGTTTACTGAAATGTAAAAAACATACTTGTTAAGATCGACTTTTAGGGAGTTTTACTCGTTAGCTCCGTTCTACTTTATACTTATGTAAAATACACTTAAATTATAATTTTCCTTTTTGTGCTTTTCCTATAGTGTATTAATATTAGTGTCGCATTTGTATTGCACCTTACCATGCACGTGCATACATGAGCACAGACATAAAAGTGCCATTTGACTTACCCTTTTGAGTATTAGGTTGGGAAGTAATAACAACTTGTGGGTGAAATAATGGAATCATTCTCGAATAGGAAATAAATCAAGTGTGGATTATGACATTTGGTAGAGTATAACGAGCCGGCAATAATAATGACGCTTTCCTTGGTAATGGCAAGTTAGATATGAACTTGTAAATATTTGAAATTATTAACTTATAGTTATGAAACATCATGGAAGTAATAAACTATATATAGCGTATTATTTATTTTATATAATCACAGAGCTTATAAGCTTTCTACTTAATTTTATAATATGTTTCATGACTCTTACCATATGCTATGTTAACTTATGTACCGGAGAAAGTTTAAAGGTCGACTAAGACATAAAAGATATTAAGTTTATCTTCTAAGCTTTCGTTGCATAGAGCGATCAGTCTCAGTAGGACATGTTGTATGGCTATTATAAATTATTTGTTACACACGAAGGGCGTCACATGATCCGTGCTTCCGTCTCAGTTGGAGAAGGAAGCCAAGAATCCGGTGTCTTCCTATTCGGCTTATCCAACTCGAACGTAAAGTTCCATTGTAACGAAATGGACGTGAAGAAAGTTGGTTGTGTCATTTTGAATTGAATTTACCATCACCCCTAAAATTGGGCTTGAGAAGGGCTTTGGTTTCCTTACCAAAATGTTTATATATGACTTTGAGAAGTCTCGAACTTACTTGCTTCTGCAAGGTGAAGTTGAATAGGGAAGGAACGTGCTGTTTCAGCATCTACTTATCGTCTTCTTATAAAGAAAGCCTATCTATCTCTCTAGGCCAGACCAATGTGCACTGTCCCTTTAAATATATAACCTTACCTACAAAGATATTTCAATTCGTATAAATATAGTTGGAAAAATGTTTTATTATAATGTGACTGGAGTGACTTTATGAGGATTTTTAAACACCATCCTTCACGACTACCTTTGTGCTTCTTCCCCAGTCTCTTTCTTCACTATCTTTCTTAGAAATCTACTAACGAGCTGGTTTTTCGGTTTCTTTACTCCAGCCAATAACATTATCTGAATAAAGTTTGTAGTTTAGTATTTTATATCTAGTTACTTGCCTATATTATACAAGGTACTTTCGTTCATACTTACTTTTATAAATTACAAGTAGAGCTTTCTTCAAGTTCTCATAGCTTAGTGTATTTTCCCGTCTAGTCGTTTCTTTAGGTTGGGTAGTCTGGGTTTGGGTTGGGTTGGGTTTTGGTTGTGGCGATTCTTCGTATGCCCTATAAACCTTGCTAACGAAGTGAAAGTGAAGAAAGAAAATAAAGTAAAAGTAAGCCCCATGTGGACTTGATTCCATATATTATTATTATTATTATAGGTTTTATTGTGGTCTATAGTGAGATGAGATTGAATGACCCTTTATTAACGAGAAGAATCCCACTTTTAGTTCTGAGTTCTAGGCTACATTGGTATTCTACACAAGTAACTAGCCCATTAAATACCTAATACCCCATCTTGGTCTCTCATGACAAATGGCCCAATCAAATGGACCATCGAAACAATAAAATGTACAACGTCCTAAAATAAAACATTCACTCCTAATCCATCGTCCCGACTAGAATAAGAGGAACAAAGTAGTTGGCAGTACTTTTACACACACAATATAAAGACCGACAGAGAATGCCGTAGTGAATGTTCATTCTTGTCTGTTTAGATTTTAGAGGTAGATGGGAAAGGCACACAAACAAGAAACATAAATAATAGAAAAAAAACTAGTGCAAAAACATCCATCCATTCATCCGTCCAGTGAGCAATAAAAGGAAGAGGCATATCAGAAAAGGCGAGCGTGATGCAATCAATTGCGGTTATTTACGCGTCCCAAAACACGAGCAATTGTCAAGGGGGTGATTGATAGGCTTACCCAATTCAGGCACACTTAAAATTTTTATTTAGGTTGGAG
>JAQFZZ010001516.1:0-10910 GCA_034696405.1 Isotoma caerulea
TGGTTGCGTATTGTAGTGATTATAAGGCTTTAAAAGCCTGATAATAAATTACAAATTATTATTGAGTTGCTGCAAATTGCCTTGTTATTGTGTATTGTTTAAGTATAAGAATAAAAAATCTTACTTTAATTGAATAACTATACAGTTTATTTTTTTAGTATGCTGTAATGTAAATGGAAAACGGTTACAAATCTTACAATGCTTAGGATACGAACATGCAAATGTAAATTGATTGCCATTTTTTCAAATCTTAAAGCTAAAAAGATAAAAAAGGAGATGATGCAAGTTGTATGTAATAATACATAGGTGTCGAAAGAAAAGGTGCTGTTGAAAGTTGTTTATGTGTTCAACTTCGTAAATGAATATTTTTGAAACTCAGTTGATTGCTTTTTATTTCAAATGATTTAAAAATTTGTGGAGTTGACAAATTGAAATACAGTTTTAGTGAAAAAAACAACAACAAGCAATTTCTAATGTTTCGCTTTTGCAACTAAATTGTACAGGTAACTTTTGGCTCTGATCTGATGTAAAACATGGAGACAAACAAAGAAACATTTGCTGGTAGTGCAAGTACTGGTTCGAGTGCAAATGTCGCACTACTCCTCCCACCTATCGTTATCGTTGTCAAAAAGAGTAGAAGCTGTGCCAATTGTAATTTCACTTTGCCTGCAGGAGATGAAAACTGCTCTTCCCTTACAGCTCATTGCGAAGGACTGGACAAGAACACTCCCATAACATACTTACAAATCATTAATTACCTGTTCAAAGACGGCACATTATTTTACAGATCTGCTACTTTCAAACCCTTAGGAGAAGTAGTACGTTTCGACGATGCAAACTCCTTTGATGCTCGATTTATATGTGAAGAGTGTAAACTAGCTATGAAAAATGCGTATTTGAGCTTAAAGACAATTAAAGATAGACATAGTCAGAGTTCTTACATAGCTCAGAGATTTACTTTTTCGCCTAAAAAGGTAGATGCCTCAACTGATCCTCTGGTGAAGATCAGACGCAGACCTACTTCTACTGAAATACCAATAAAAAAACGAATTCAAGTTGCCATGTCTCGTGGAAGAGAGCGAACAGTATTTCAAAACTCCATTCGTCTCATCGTTCATCAAGAAATGAAAGAATTTACAAAAAATACCTCTCTATTGGCTAGTAATTTGAAGAAGAAATGCGAAAATGATGATATTACTTCTCCATTACCTTCCGATGACGTTATTAAAGAAGAAATGCTTAAGTTTTGTCCAACCGTGTTGAAAATTTTTCAAGGACTATTTCTCAAAACTGGCAAAGCAAAGAAAAGTGAAAATATAATTTTTACGCCGAGAATGCGAACAGCTATTTGTCTGGCAACCTATTGTTATAATCTAATGGCAAATAGGTTTCAAGTCATGTTCGGACTTCAGTTGTATGCTATGGGAGCTCCAGCAAAAGTATGTCAAATTTATTCATTATTTTCTTACTCTCACTATTAATTTAAGAAATGTACACTTTATGTCATTTTTTTGTTTTTGTTTGAAGTGTTACCAAGCATTCTGTGAACTTGGAGTATCCGTTTCTTACATTACTACGATGCGTGTACTCAAAGGTAGGTCTTATCTTAGAGTTCACCTCAAAAATGCAAAGGCCTCTACAAACGTTAAAACTACGAATTTTATTATGGGAGTTGCAAAATAATATTTCTCATAAATCAGATAGCTATAGAATACGTAATTATAGATTTGAAAAACAAAGAGATGTCTCATTACCTAATTTCCTACTTTTAATTATTCTTTCAGAGAAAGAACGAGAGATGCAAGAGAATTCTATACTTGATGACTCGGAACTTTGTGGGGAAGATGATGATGTTAAAATGGAACTTGGTAGTGATGATGATGACGATAGCCAGAAGAAAAATTCCGTTTCAGATGAAGATGAGATAAAAAGTATTAAAAGTGAAGGAAGTGATGAAATTTTGGACGAGAAGGACGAAGACCTTCTAATGAATTACCCTTATAATGAATCTAAATCAAATGACAGTGCAACTGGCGGCATACAGTCGCGTAGTACCGAGTGTGCCGTAAGTCGAGATAAAGAACGATCAACAGCTCAAGTACTTGTAACCTTGGCAGGCGAGGTACGACCGCACCCACCCGGTGGTATTGATAAATCTTGACATAAAAAAACCATACCATGAAACCTTCCTAACTTCTGAGAGAATCCCATATCCTAAAATGTATGCAGCGAAGTATGTACTTCGAGAATCCATTGATGAAAAGGACTTTGTAGTATTTAAGTGAGAAATGTTCAAGATTTAACGCAGTGTGATTGTTATTAATTTACTATTCATTACTTGATTACTTCAGGTATCGACTTATTGAGCTATTAATGAAAAAGTGATTTTGTGTTACATTTGCGCCATCGATTGTTTTATAATCGAAAAGGTTAATAAATTGTTATGTTTTTTTAAATATCTTCAATACTTCATAAACCTTTATTTTCTGATTGCCTAAAAATCTAAAACGTCTTATTGATGAGATTGAAAGGTTTACATGTTGTTATTGTGTCTTATCCTCATCTTCAACTTCTTCATTAACAATTGTGGATGCCTCACTACTTATCGTATACCCTGATTCAGACTCTGTTCCATCATCCATTACAGACGATCTACTGGAATTAACTCCAGAATCACGTCGACTACTACCTGACAAATTATCCTTGGCCCTAGCTGCCAAAGCGGCCAACTTTGCGGCTGCACGGAAATAGTGAGGTGGACATCGACGAATTTCTTTCTTCGTTTTCTAAAGATTAGACACAAATGTGAAATAGTTTTAGTATGTTGACTTTTTCATGTGTTCCTGACGAATCATTTATATAAATGAAATTAGACACTCAATTAATAATTACCTCTTCGTCTCTTGAAGGTAACTTAGCCAGGTACTCTCGCATAGATTCCTTCGCAGGGTCGGCTATGGTCAAAACGGTCAAACAGCCATCTAATGTACCAAGCACTATTGACTTCCCATCGACTGTCGATTCGATTGAAGATAATTCAGCTGGAACTCGGTAATCCGCAAGCATGGCTGCGTCACTTGTTCGAAATACCTTTAAAGAAAATTATTGTACTTTAGCAGAGGCTTTCAAAAACGTTTGACTTTCTAGAAATTTCTACACTCACTCGAATAGTTTTCCGTCCACCATGATAGTATAAAACGTATTCGTCCGTTTTATTAAACATGCAGATTATAGTGAAAACCCCTTCGGCCACTTTGGGAATAAATGTTCGAACACTTTTTCCATGTTTTAGTTCAATCAGTTCCAAACCTCCTCGTCCTGGAGCATACAGTCCATATTTACCGTCTCTTGTGCACCTTCCACCCCATTTTGGTACAGACCGAATAAATTTTCTGGTTTTTACGTCGATTATGTTACCCTTGTCACTGTCTATTAGAGCTATCTGAAAAAAATAGTATATCGGCTTATAATTCAGTTGCCCACATTTAGATGATGATTTTCTAGACCTTTAGGGTACGGAGCTGGTTGCTGTAGCACACCGGTATATTGGATTAAGGCAAGGGTTAGGTCTATCTATATCAACTCGTCTTGACCCACACGCCTCGATAAACGTTTTGTCCAATGCCCACAGGTCAAGTCAAATAGTTCCAGAAAGAAATTTAAACTACCATTTTTACACATGCTTAGGGCAGTTTGTACTTTGTAATTCAGCTTCTAAATTCGGCAGCTGATTTCAGTCGATCCCTTTGGGACTAATTTAATAAAATAAATCAAGATACTATTTATTTTCTGCATACTTACTTGAGTGGCTCGTTTAGGTACGGCCAGAATTGAAAAGTAATCTTTAAAATTGCTGTATTTTAAAACAATTTTATGCATGAGTTGTCCAGTTTTTGAATTAAAAATGTATAAAGTGTCCTTCAACTTTTCAAATCCAGGTCCAACTAACAATGTCCCATCTGATGTCGGGGTCAAATTACGTAAATTTTTGATAGGATACTCGAACTCGTACAGTTTTTCTCCAGAAGGTATTGACCGTGCTATAACATGCGACCTGCGAGAACATACGTTGGTCATATCAATTGAGTTCTGAATTGAAATAGGTAATAGTTTAGAAAAAGGCATAAGCAAATTTAAGTATTAACTTCATCTCAGCTCCACCAATTTTAGAAACGGCAATAACAGTAGCATCTTTATCAATAAAAAATAATTGCTTGATTGCATCCTGCTCCTCTTTAAATACAACAATACCAGCTTGCTCTTCATACAAAGATAATGTCCATATCAGAACGCAACCGGATTCTGAGGAGGCTACGTACCTGAAATCAGAATTGAGAATAAGCGAAAATCCTAATACATGTTATAAGATTGAGTAGGGTTCTGTTTATTGCATACTTTCCATTTTTAGTGATCACAGCATGAGTGACAATTGCTCCTAAGGGTGAGTCGGCCAATTTGTCTATCATCTTCCCTGTCCGCAAGTCCCAGATCCCAACACAATTTCTTGTCACAGTTGCAGCCACATTTGTCTCTTGGGAAATACTGAAATAAAAATTGGAGCAAGTAAAATACACTTCTGAGATTATTTGAATAAATTCATTTTTGGTGTTTTTAAAAATTTTATAAATTGTAATACCTAATTCCATCGATTTGCAACTCATGTCTATCAATGACATGAACTTGCTCGAAAATATTGTTGATGTTCCAAACTTTTACTGTTCGATCAATCGATGAGGTTATCACAGAATTCCAGTTTCCAATCGTTAAACTTTGTATTTTTATTATCCTTCCAAAATGGGCGTCTAGATTTTTCAGAAGGTCGCCCGAATTCATGTCCCATACATAGAGATTCTTTCTGTTAAAAATATAGTTTACTTAACTTTTAAGATGCAAGGAATTCCATCATATTTCTTACTTTTTGTTTATCTTATGTTAACTTTAGTCATGTAATAAATCTGGAAGGGGGTTTTATTATTATGTGAAATGACATAAAGAAGAAAAAATTTTACGAGTATACTTATTAATACTTTTTAGAGTTTACTAACCTGACGCCCGCAATTGCATAGACGGAATCCTTGGAAAGCACACATGAGTTTGATTCTAATAATTTAGTTGAAATATTCCGAATGCCATTGTCTGGTAGAAGAAGCGTTACTACCTTTCCGGTTTCTAAATACCATACCTATTGGAGAAAACAGCAATACTAAAATGTCAACTTCGTTCTCATAAGCTAATTAATGAAATTTAATTTTTCATATCTGACCTTATAACCAAACATAAAAGTACCAATGATGAGCCTTTCATCTTGAGAAAATGTGAGTTGAATAAGTTTATCCTTATTTCCAGGATAAACTCGGGCAACTTTCCATCCTCCGTTGTTGGGGCAGCCTTCAAACCACATCTCGACTACACAATTCCCATGCTCTTCAATACAAGTATACATTTTATTCTTGTCCGTTGGAGATATTACAAGTGCCCTGTGTGACGTTGAATTAAATTAAATTAATATTTTGAACATTTTTGAAAATTAAAAAATATTGAATTAAAAAATAGTCATACCCGTGAAATTCAAGAAGGTACTTCTCTTTTGAGTCAGTCAAACATCGTAAAAGTTGCATTTTAGTTATATCTAAATTACCAGTCCAAAATATTGCATCGTAATCCGTCAGTGTGTAGTAAGTCATTCGAAGGATTCTTCGGTCAAAGTCACCATGGACGCATTTGTCTTCTATTTCTCCAAAAATTCTGAAAGTTGAAATCAATTTGTATAACATTTATCATTGTTGGGGGTTTTATGAGCCTTATTTTTTACAGGTGTTCGTGTTCATTTTTAAATGAGAGGAAAAAAGCTTTACTTTCAAAGAAACCCTAATTCAAGACTAAAGTTGATTAATTTAATTGTATAAAATGGACTTACGAGTAAAGAACACTTGTCTTAATTCCATAGACAATTAAATGAGTATTGAGAAGCGAAAGTCCTGCGATTGACTCCTTTTCTACTAATGGATTCTCAAAGATCTGATATTCATTTGTCAACATGTTGAGTAAAATAATTTGGTTGATATTTGAATAAGCAGCAGCATAACGATTGTCAGGAGATAGGACAAGTCCTTGAAGTATTCCTTCGATTCCTGGAGTCACATCGCGGCATAAGTCACTCGTAGACAAATCCCATGTTATAAACTTATTCGAGATGGACACAATGTAACGGAAGTCATTCGTTAGGCAATAACCAAATACGGCAAACTGGTGACCCTCAAGGGAGTACTATTAGAAATATTTACATTCATGTTAATGTACTTTAGAGTTTAATCTTGATAAGCAAATAGTAAAATATGATTCAAATACCTTCAAAGGGCCTCCAGGAGTGTGAAGACAGTGATAACTTGGTATCAGCGCACAGTGCTCAATACCTTCAGTATCACATTGATTGAGTAACCGTTTGACATTTGGATTTGAGCCTATTTCAGGTAGCAATCGTCCTATCAATTGTGGGGCCAGCATTTGAGGATGATTCATCAGCACAGCCCCACCCAACCGGAGTGCATCTGCCACTAACATAATCTCTCTGTATGGATAGAAAAGTTCCCAGAACAAGAATGGACAATTATTTTAAACTCCTTTAAAAGCTGCAATTAAACATGCACATTAAACTTTACCTTCGCAATCTCCGTTGGCTTTCTCTAATTTTGCATTCCATACAATTTTTTTAACAATCATGCAATCATGCAAATACAAAAATCATGCTTGGAATCAATTCACGTATATGAATAACATAACCTCATGCTGTTAACATCACATTTTGTTATTTGTTACAACAATTAACAGGAAACGATTCATTATAAATTATTTTGAAGGAAACCTTGAGGATTCCCTGTCTTCCACGTGGGCACAAGCGTCTTCAAAATCACTTAGGCAAGATTGCAAGGGACAGGATGATATTTTTGCATGTAGCCATTGATAATTAAATAAAACGTTGTCGTATAAATCTCGAAATCTTTTTGATCGAACGAGGTGGAAGGGCTGTTCTCCAAACTAGAAAGTAAATTGAGTTTTTAAGTGAATGGCATAGATGGGGATTTAAATTAGTATTTGAAAAATGAAATGATATGGTTTACCTTTCTCAAATTATATCTCGATATTTTCCCATCTTTCCCTAAAAAAGCTAAAGGTTGCTGAGGAACTTTTCTATCAGCCGCTGCATTCTTGTCCTTAAGTCCGAATCTGTGCTTCTGTATTTCTGTGTATTGAAAAGGCTTAGGGTTGCCTCCACCCCAAATACCTAGGAAGTAATCGGCGATTGATGAATGGAAGTAAATGGACATTGCTTCATCCTTGAAATATCGCTCTTTGGCAGCGTCACGAAATTGCCTACAGAAAAGTTTAAAAATACAAATTTAAATTCTTTTTTGTACCATTTAGGTAGCAAAGTAAGTCATACAACCCAAAAGTCTTACCTGTGGTACCAACTAAGAACACTGACCCCATCGGCCTCTCTCTCAGACAAGTAATTAGGTAAATCATTTCTGATTCTCGTCCACAGCAAAGGAGGTATACGTCTTACAGGAGGTAAATGATATTGATAAACATCATCTAGCACCTTGTCATCCATACTAATTAAATCTTCTAATTCTGTCTCACTAAGCCCACTCTTTGCAGCAGTAATATAAGCTAAGGCATGAGTCACTAAAAGTCTCCCGTGTTGGATTTCGATTCTTTCAAACAATTTAAAAATACTGTCGCGAACATTATTTGCCAAGACTGTATCCTGTGGCTTCGAATAACTCTTCCATCGACAAATCTCAGCAAAAACTAATTTCACAAAGATGGGAAGAGAACACTCTGCCAGGGCATTGCAAACTACACGCCATTGGAAGTTATTCACATCCCGATTTGCGGCCACTAACCAACGCTTTATTACTTTCGTTGCTAAATCTTCACCTAAAGACGTTACTTCTAAAAACGCATCCTGTGCATCTAAAATTCGCCTTAGGAGTAAATAATCTGCAGAAATTTCATCATCGTTCGGCTCAAACACACAGGAAATCACTATTTTGCAATATTTTGGTAATTTACTAGGCAGCCAGGTTAGTTTGTTCGCCCCAGATGCCCCTGTAAGTTGGTCAACGGAATCAAGGAATACGAGTAAAGGTTGTTCAGCTGTCCCGTAGGTTAATAAGTTTTTAAAATGGGCTGTCAGAGGTACTAAGTCGTCTGGAATGTCTTCCATGGGTAGCATGAAGTTGTAGGAGATTTGCTGACATAAACTGATTAGCATGGGGGTTAGTGCACTAGAGTCTGGGGTAGTTCCTAAGAATCGTAGGATTAGCAGAGGGACAGCGTTTCGATCCTCTTTCAACCAGGGAAAACACATGGCTGCCATTTTGGCTAGGAGAGACGTCTTTCCGCACCCACCTTGACCATAGAGGATTATTGGCTTGTCGGAAATACCCATTATGTAGGTATGACCCAATTCTAAGGCTTCTTCCCGACCATAAAAGACTTTCACGGAATTATTGCAAGCGTGAAGATGCTGGAGAATTTCTGTCACGATAACACCTTGGGCTGAAGAGTCTTCTTTTCGCATTGCGCGGTCCACTAATTTTGTAATGTTTTTGTAGAAATGGGCGAGAAAACTTGACAAGTATTCTTCGTGTGTGTCGGATCCGATACCCTCGCGACCCATCCATTCTACTGTGTATCTGTTAAAGTTTAAATTTAATTATCATTGAGAATATTGAATGTGCATGTTTTTTTCGTGTTGCATGCATTTTTTATACACAATTAAGTCAGATTCTGTAAGGTTGAAACTACTAAAATTTCCTTTAAGGGAATGCATACCAATGTAAGGTATATTGGGCTTTTAAGTAAATTCTAATAAAGGGGTGTTCCATAAGTATGCACAACGAACTTCAACATTTTGTAGTGTATTTAGCTGAAAAGCTAGAGCTTTACATTTATGCTTTTCGGAATTGTCACGCTTTTTTGTACTAGACTTTGATTGTTGAAAGTTTTAGAGATCTAATAAAACCCAAACCAAAATAACAAACCAACACACACAAATGCACAATTATTCACGGTCTGAAAAAAATGACCGAAAATTCGAAATCTCGAATTATTTTAAGGTTTATCCTTGGAGTAATTACCAAATGAACATTATAATTTATATTTAAAATCTATGAAGAATTCAAAAAAGTTAATATAAAAAACCTACAGAATTACCCAAAGTCGCGATTTACACTAAAAACGATCAAAGTTTATTCACTCATCTTCCTCCATAATGAAGAGAAAAAAACTCAAGTCAAATCCCTCATATCTCATCCAAATTTCATTAGAATCAGAATAAAATTATGCACAAAATAATTTGACAACCACCATTAAAAGTATCAGGGGAAATAAGTGAAGAAACGATGCCCACAATCAGCAGAAAACTTGTTTCGAAAACCATTTGGTCATTTATAACACTTTTAAGAAGACACAGGAAATGTACTGTGATGATATATTTGCTTAAATCAAAATCTTTTAGGGTTAAAAAAGTGTCTGCGTTCAAAATACTGCTAATACAAAAACTTTTCGGTCGTGTTTTATAGTTGTTACAAGATATTTTGTAAAAGAAAACAAAAAAACTTAGGAATATGCATATTTTATAGTTCTACAAAAACAGAAATATGTAGCGTTAGAATTATCGGGCAATGCAAAGCCATATTTTTTATCTGAACCTTCAATAAATTTGCTGTCAAATGATACGATATACACTTAAATGCGTTCAGAAGTTTTAAAGTTATATTCTTCTAAAAACGTTGTGCATACTTATGGAACACCCCCTTATATAAGGAGCCAGGTGCTATTTCGAATTTTTTGATAACTATTCTGTTCTCTACATCTTATTAAGGAGCGTCAGCTCATTTATGGTTTTCACTGCGTCTGTCTGTCCGTCCGTCCGTGTGTCTGTCTGTCTGTCAGAGCGATAACTCAAGAACGGAATGAGATATCCGGATGAAGTTTGGTATACATGTTCTAAACCCAAATAGTTTTCATGAGTTCGGAGATGGGCCTTGCTGGACAACCCCCAAGGTCACAATAACAAGGTCACAATAACAAGGTCAAATTTTTGACCCAATGTTAAAGATAGGGAAAAATTTTTTTTCGTAATTCCTTATCCTCCATCACCGCATGCTTTATATGAAGCATATGCACCCAAATAAAACCTCAACGGACACCAAAATTAGGGTACTTAGGGGTTTTTAAGGGTTTTTGAGGGTACTTGAGGGTACTTAAGGGTACTTAGGAGTTTTTAAGGGATTTTAAGGGTAGTTTGGGGTTTTTAAAGATACCTAAGGATACTTATGGGTACTTATGGGCACGTAGGGGTTTTTAAGGGTACTTAAGGGTTTTTAAGGGTACTTAAGGGTTTTTGAGGGTTTTTAAGGGTACTTAAGGGTTTTTGAGGGTTTTTAAGGGTACTTAAGGGTTTTTTAGGGTTTTTAAGGGTACTTAAGGGTTTGTAAGGGTAATTTAACGTTCCTTATGGTACATTATGGTTTCTAAGGGTACTTAAGGGTTTTTTGAGTTTGTAAGAGTAATTTAACGCTCCTTATGGTACCTTATGGTTTCTAAGGGTACTTAAGGGTTTGTTAGAGTTTGTAAGGGTAATTTAACGCTCCTTATGGTACCTTATGGTTTCTAAGGGTACTTAAGGGTTTTTTGAGTTTGTAAGAGTAATTTAACGCTCCTTATGGTACCTTATGGTTTCTAAGGGTACTTAAGGGTTTGTTAGAGTTTGTAAGGGTAATTTAACGCTCCTTATGGTACCTTATGGTTTCTAAGGGTACTTTATGGTTTCTAAAGGGTACTTTATGGATTCAAAGGGTACTAAAAAGGTCACAAGCTCAATTGTGCTGCTCTGACGC
>JAQFZZ010001517.1:0-10907 GCA_034696405.1 Isotoma caerulea
TGTATTTGTTTTGAGAACACATCTGTAATGTCATGTTTTAACCTAAAAATCAAACAGTTAAAATTCTTCTGCTGATGAGATGAAAGGGAAATGAGTACAATTTTACATGGGGTTTGAGCACAGGACAAATATGGTCATCAAAACATGGAAAGTGAAAATATATCTTAAAAGGTTCAAAGTTCATGAGTTCAATTCTTACAGCGTAGTTTAAACTTTTAAGTAAACAATTATCCACAACGCTTTAATTTTCCTGATCGTTTTCAGTATTTTTTGAAATGGAAGTAAATGCTTTATAAATGGGAATTATCTAACTTTAATTAAACTCTGAGATTTGAATTCACTCTACGCATTTTTCTTCAACAATAATACCTAGGTAAATCAAAGTTGATTTAATAGTTTGAAAATTTACTATCCAGACAGTCGGAACCACGCAGCCTTTTATTACTACAGTTTTTTTTATGACATTGACTTTGACTCCCAACAGAACACTAAGCTCCGAAAAAAAGGAGAAACCCGGAAACAGTTTTTACAGGAAAGTATGCAAACCACAAAATTGTAACTAACATATGCTAATTGTCCTTCAGTTCCCGATAACAACTTTGCGTTTCATACTTGAACGGAATTACGATATCATTAGCATAGCGAAATTAAAAGATTTAATCTTGCTAAATTAAAAGTGTTTCAAATGTTTGCTTTCAATTGATAAGAACCATATGCCCTAAATCTTCACATGCAAAGTGTAAACGCTTTATACAAAATAGAAGGAAAAGAATTTGAAATGCATAAAAAGTTTCCTACACTTTACAAAAGCGTTCTCTAAAGTAAGGCGAAACAAATGTAATGATTATTTTAACATAGATGATAGCAATAATAAGAATTTCTTTAATTCACACAAACACAAGAAAACTTTTCAAACCACTATAGATGCAATGCATTTTAAAACGGAAGTAGTTCCTATCTAATCTAAAAATGTGAAGAGAAAATGTATGCAAAACTTCACCTATATTTCACACATATTTTTTAACCTATGGTTTAACTCCAAAATTTCATTGCATTGGCATAATGTCACTACTCGTGTATGTGCATTACATGCTCAAGCTCCTAAAGTTAATGGTGATATCCATTATAGCAATAAAATAAAGGAAGTTTGCCATTTTTTTCATCCTGGCTAAAGAAACATACTTACATACACATGAGTTGGGTACGAATACCCACGGGTTAGTTAATAAGAATCTGCACAAATTCGCAAACTCCAGTTCAGCCTAGAGCCTAGGCCTTTTGCCAAAAAATCCCAGCAAATATCTAACGTGTAAAGCACTCCCAAGAAGACGTAATGCATTATAAAGTTAAATATGTGTATATGAATGCTTAGAGTTTTTATATTCGTATTTACAAAAAGCAAATCCATTGAATCTCAAAATGCTTTTCTGACTGACACATACGTACGATATATCCCTTAACTTTTCAACTATTTTCCTTCCTCCTGGGTACTGACTAACTAATGTTAAAATTGTAAGAAGAAGTTAAGGTTAACATCTTAAAACTAGTATTCTATTCAAACATTCAACGACTGAACGTATAGTAAAGCCAGTCCAAATTGAATAAACAGTATTGGTCATACTTGCCTTAGTATTGACAATATATAGCCCATTGCAATTTTCTTCGGTTTATTTGACTACCCGTTAAGAAACTAGTAGTAAGCATTTGGATTGAATCCGGCTAGGAATTACATTCAAGATTATTACTATTTAGCTACATTATTGCATACGAAAGTCTTTCGTCTGAATGAGAAAAGTAATCTGGTAACTTATTTAACCAAGTTTATACTCTCGTTCATTCAAGACATATTAATTTACAATTTAAAATATTGCCAGTAATCTCTTTCGGCTTGTTTTGATATCACAGAACGGTGGGTTAGTAAAGTACTAAAGCAGTGTCATTTCAAGTTGAAAAATCTTGACAGATAATTTTTTAAATTTGAACCGTGATAAAAGGACATATGTGTTGAAAGTTTCAAGTTTAACCTGGGTGAAAGCTCGAGAGTAAACTAAGAGTATCAATTTGTGTGCGGTTGTGTTTATGCAGTGACATATTAATATTATCTTGGTAGAGAAAAATTCACATTCATTTAAAATCTAAGGACCACCTTTACATCTCAATCTTGTTTTACTACACAAGCTAAGTTTAATTAATGACTCTATTTTAAACTTGAGACGCCTCCAGATCGACCTTGGTCTTGGTCTGCAGTCTTGAGTCTTGATACGTTAAGTAATAATAAGTAGACACGGTGTTTTTGTTGGTAGGGAGTATCGTGCATTCTTTGAAAGATTGACGTAGACAATTTGTTTTGTACCCACGAAGAGAAAAATTATCTGTGATTGCAGAAACTAGCGTGATCCGTGTTGAGTTAGGACGCGCTACGAAAGATAACTTCGTGACCTTATATTTTTCTATTGAAAAGTAAAGAGTAAGATACAACCATTGGGGGGTCAGAGGCCAACATGTCGGAAGCGGAGCCAATGGTTCATGAAGAGATTGAGGAGGAGGAGAATGATGATGAGATCCGGCGACGGGTCGTCAGAAAGACGACTTATCAGCTGGATGATGTAAGTTTATTGTTCTCTTTTTAATTAATTCTGCCCTCGACAATTGTAAGAATCTTTAATTAGGGTGAAACTTTCTCCTAGCTTTCTCTTGGTGAAAAGTAAGATGCATTAATTAAATACCTTTTTGTTAGTAGAATTTTTTTTAATTAGAATTTTGCATTGGTAGATAATTCTACAGTAAATTGTACAATAAAGTATTATGACACTCCTGACACTAAATTAAAACATTTCGAAAATTTCAATAATTTTAAATACAACCATTCATAGAGCTAAAATTATATAATTTGCCACAGGCCATGGAATAATATTGCTTTCATGAAAAATGACATCACGTCTCATTTTATGACGTGCGTTTGACAAATGTTCATGTCATATAAGGATTAGGACATCTTTCAAAGAGTATACATTTTAAGCAAAAAGAGAATCGAACTCTACTGATTCAGATGCACTAAATTGTACAGAAAATAAAAACCATATAATTACTATTGCTTTAAAAATGATATTTTTCAAATGCTCGAAAGCCACCTTACAAGACAAGTGTGTTACTTGGTTAATATGGTATCATTTAGTTGGTGGTATGACGGTATCAGTCAGTGAGACTCATATAGTTGTTGAAACTGAATGAGTCAATGAATTATTTTTAGCTAGTTGAAGTTGTATGATTTTCCCCTCTTCATATTACGTATGAACTAATATTCGTTAAGAAGCCCTTTGCTTTGAGTAATAACGTAAAATAAACACATCAAGTACAAAATTTACAACAATATGCAGGCGTGCATGCAAGTGGTGAGAAAAGAATGTTTTTCCAAGTGTAAAAATAATAGTTATTGCTATTTTGGGGTCTGGAAAAATCAAGCAAATGTTGTTGATTATGGCGTATGTATTTTAATGGCATTTTTAATAAATTTAACTGCGATTAGAAATAACTTTAGAAAAAGATCGCTTGTTTTGTTTTTCGAAAACTCAAAGAGATTTTGGGTCAGGGGAATACATGGTGGAAAAATACCGGCATGTGCCGGTCTCAATATTATTCTGGTGTACAAAGCTGGGAAAAGTTTTTAAAGTGTCAGATAATTGGCACTGACGATTGATCGAAGATTTTTTGACGAACTGAATTTATTGTAAATGGTTTTGTGAAAAAAGCCAAGTATTACATCTTACATTTTTATTTAGAATTTATCCCACGTTACGTTTGTACCTTTTTCAATCTTTCAACTCTTGATTCTAAAGTCATTTGAATTTGATACAGGAATTTTGGATTAATTCCTTTTAAATAATTTAAAGCTGAAATGAAAATTTTTAACATGATTAAAAGCCAGATGTATGCTAAATTCTATTTTCTAAATGTTTGAAGCAGATATCATATTTTTAAAGCTATAAGGTTTCATATTGCGTTTTGGCAATTTTTGTGAAATTTCAATTGCAGTTTAAAGATTATAAGATCACTGCAACTGACAGATAATTAAAAAATTTTAAAAACAGATTGAACCATGCTTCGTTTTTCAATTAGAGTACAAAATGCCGCTGTGCTATATAATATACAAGTTATTCATTCATCTGAAAAAATTGAATTGAAAATCGCACGTGCTTCAGCAAAATAACATTACCTACATTTCTCTTTTGATATGTCAAATTCGGTTTCAATATAAAATTTCGACTGGAGCCAAACACCCATGCCATTTCAATTTTAAGCATATCCAAACTTCAGTCTTGACTGTTGATGTTGATATCCGTTACTTGACTGCATGTAAATGTAATCCACTACATTCATAATAATATTCTGTGGTTCACATGTTAGTTTAAATATGGTCTTGGTGATCAAAAACATTTTTTTCGTTCTTTTTTCTGGCTACTTCCCAATCTTTAACCAACTTCAGATTTTCTAATGTACCTTTCTCAAAAAATTTGAATTGTTGCCTACTGCCCATAAACCAAAATTAAGATATTACGTACACAATATTACCCATGCTAAACCGCATAATTGTATTCTTAAATATATAATATGCGTAGGTAAAAAACAACAATCAAAACTAATTGAAATCACTGCTACTACTAATGGGACAAATACTTTTTAAATTAACGCTTTGGATGAATGCCTTGTTTAAATTAAATTGCTATACTACTATGATATCAACTTGATCTTGCCAATGATAACTAACTTAACATAAAAACCTTGGATTGGACAACCTGTCCAACTCTCACTTTAGCTTGGTATTATTTGAATGTATCAAACGACCCCCAGACTCAGACTACAAGCGTCATTGTATAACCTTGCATATTTTTATATAATTTTAAAAATCTATTGGAAAGGAATTAAATGAAAAAGCAGCATTATGATATGAACATGAACAACATCACATTATGCATTTGTTGGCTTGGCTGTGATTGGAGATCAAATCGTATTTAAAATATACGTCTCAGTCTTTTTCAGACAAAATTCTATTTATTTACAAACTTGTTTAGTACATTTCATTCAACGAGCTTTTCCTCTCTTAAATAATAATTTATTACGGAAAATATCAAAACATCAGGATATTTTCCACTTCCCTTAACTTTCCATAAAAATAATTCATCTTTATAAAAAATATTTTATTACTACATTACCAAATAATATTATGTACTAACTAACTGGTTTACTAACGAAAAAATCTATAAAATGTGTACCAATGTATGTGTATTTTCCGTGCGGTTTCGGCACTTGAAATTCGATTTCGTTCGAGAGTCAAAACTAAAATTGTAACTGTGTTGAAACTCTAGACAAAAACTGTAGGTTCCCCTCTTCCATCTATTTTTTCTCAACCAATGGGGCAACTCCGACTTTTCGGAGAATTTCTAAACATCTGGATCCTCCTGTTAAAAATCAAGAAGTTAAATCTCTATAATATAATATGAATCTTGAGCGTTTCTCATATAATCGTAATCTAACAGAATATGAATGTATTTTTCATATGAAAGAGCACTTTGTGCTTGAAGTATATCATCATTATATTGAGATTTCCACAAGATAAAATATCTTACTTCTTCTTCCATGGTTTTAACTTAAATCTAAGATATTATGGAGTATATGAAGCATATATTATGTTCCCTCCCATCTTATGTTTCCGAATTATACATTGCTTACGTCTATGATATGATTCGAACATATACGACTTAAAATCTTTCTAAGGCTTAAAACTGCTTTCTCATGCATTTCATTTCTACTTACATTATATAATCTCTCGGACCCGGTTTCACCCATCGGTTATTTGAAAGAGTTGCATCTTCATGAGAAGAACATTCACTCTACTGATACCAAAACGGCTCCAAAAGTCTGCTAAATTGCATAATTATTGTAATATAATTATTGCCATCGTATGAATCATAGTAAAGTTCATAGTTTATCTGGATTTTTATTTCATTTCAGATTCCCATATGACTACTAAAAGTCATATTGTAATAATAATAATAAGAAAAGAAAAATCGTCTGTTTGTCCTTCCCTTTGTCTGTGTTGCGTTTCGGATTTAGTAATTTAAAATGGTCCAGTGAAAGGACGAGGTTATTTTGTGGTGTCATTTGTGGTATTTTATGTTTTTCGTCTGTTTCTGTTGATTTTTTTTATTTTAAAGTTTTCTGTGCAAGTTACATTATTTCTGATATGATATATTGTATGTATTCTAGTTATACTCCATAGTATGATCCTTGAGAAAGTGATTTAATAGACGTTAAGAAAAGTAAAGTTTATCGTAAAGTTAGAAAGTGATGTGAATTTGTAAAATATTATGCTTATGTTTGTATTACTGTGAGAAAGGCAACGATTGCTATTACGTCAATTACTAAAAGGCTTTGATTTGATAAGGAAAATTTTATTTATAGTAATAGTTGTGTGCGTCTGGTTTTACTATAGTTCAGTGAGCTTATCTTGCCTTGCTGCTAAGATAAGTGATAAGAGCTAAAAGGAAAGTTACCTTACGTAAAGGTTTCTTACATATTTGAAATATTACTTTGAGGAAGGAAGAATCAAGTTAAATCAAATAAAGCAAAATGACTTCCGTAATGTCCGGTCATCGCCAATATGGCTTCACACTGTTTGATGAATTGGTAATTTTGATTTTGTTTTTCTCGTCTTTTAATTATATTGATGATTTTGTTGTTAGAGATTGTGTTAATATACCTGTTGAATAGTGTCAATTACAAATTCCAGGTAAAAGGTGTAGATTTTCTAATATTTTGATTTCATAGTATTTTTTTAGTAAACCTGACTTTTATGAATTCGTTTTACAATTGTTTTTGTTATTATTTAATTAATTAGAATAGAATAGAGATTGCATGCATTTTTATTCCATTTTAAGTTATTTCACTTTCTTTACTATGGATAAATTTTACGATGACAAGTTAGCACTTTCACAGTTTCCACACTAAAAGATAATACTACAATCTAATTTATTTCCTTCTCAAACTATATGTTAAAAAATTCCTGTAGTACCTTCCACAATAAGTGCTTTTCGATTAAAACATGAAATTATTAAATACAACGTATAAAATTAATGCTTTAAACTACCATCATCTTGAATACATTTATACGTCTTATAGATGAGTGTTTTCATTTATTATTAAATTAGATTGAATCAGACGAAAAAAAAGCTTCCTGCAAAAATAGTTTATATAACCCTTTATCGGCTTATCTTAAACAAACAAAGCGTCTCCTCATATCTTAATGTTTCATAACAATAAAGACCGTAATAAAAGGCCAGATTTAAAAAGTTTAAGTTAATCTAACAACTACTACCTACATCAAATAAAATACAGCAATGAAACAAATTCTCACACTATGCATTTATAAAGTTACGTTATCATGTTCAAACCAAAGTAAAGTATATAAATTCGTATCTTTTTGAGATCAAGCAGACGATGGTTCAATTCAGTCCAGGTTTAAGTCAGTCAGTCACAGTCATGAGTTTTGTAAAATAGTAAAAGCAGCACAGTGGCAGTGGCAAGGAGATGCGAATAAACTCATAAATCTCCACATTTCAAATGTATCGTAACTGTAACCGGAGATTGTATGTTGCTTGCATACTGAACTCACTTCTTGTTTTACTATGCAACTTTTACTAAGTTAGTATTTGTATTTCAGTATTTATTTTAATTTGAAAGATTTCAACAGACAGATTTGTCTGTCCGTCTGACATATCTTAAAAATCTTTAAAATGGGTCTTCATAAGTTGATAGCTTGATGCGTCCCATGTCTCATTTAAAATTTTAAAATCCTATCACTCTCTTGACAGTTATTACTTTCCATCTCTTAAAACTTGCCTAGCTAAGTAGCTTACGAGAA
Organism: Isotoma caerulea; assembly: GCA_034696405.1. NCBI lineage: Eukaryota > Metazoa > Arthropoda > Collembola > Entomobryomorpha > Isotomidae > Isotoma > Isotoma caerulea. The sequence goes on from JAQFZZ010001517.1 coordinate 7,919, forward strand.
GTGAGAACTTCTACCACGATAAGAAATTATGATTATGCATTATGAAATGAATCTGCAGCATATATGCAGCATTATTACTACTACTTCTGAGTTTTAGGGAAACCGGAAGAGTTTTCTTGTGAAATAAATTAGGATTTGTTAGTATACTAATAAAATCTCAAATCTTGGCTTAGTTCGTATGACACTGGTTGGTTTCTTTCCTTTCTTCATCGGAAAGTGTCTTACAATAGAAGCAGATGGGAGGATAGAATACAACAATTCAAAAAACACATGTAGACATGACACAAAAAAGTGTCGGTGCACTTGACTCATGAAACTTGTAATAGAATGTCTCGAAGTTTAATTGTCTTAATAATGTTGCCCTGCAAAGGCTTAAAAGTTTTTATTATTCTGAATTAATTATTTCAATTAATAATATTCTAGGTCTGTTATGGCTTATTTTAAGGTTTCGAAATATGAATTATTTTCTCAGAACATAGTGAATTGTTTAGAAACGCAAGTTTATAATTTAGATTACACATTCAAGGACTATCTCTCAATCATATTAATTCGCTGATTTGGTAAAAAATGTTATTACTGAGAACTGAGAAATAATATGCTATTTCAACAATTACGAATATCTACATAAATATGTAGGGTGACTCATGTATTCTAAAATCATTGTATTTACTAGTAGTTAATTTTTTACATTTATTCATACGAAACGGTTTATTGCGGTATTGATTATACCAGCGGCAAGTACAGGCGTACGGGAATCAGGTAAACAGAACTCCCAAAAAAAAAAAAAATTATGGAGAAGCTCGATCATTGATATTTGGAAAAGTACCTAATTATGTTGATGTTGACTGGGGTACACTGGAATGGCTAATAGCAGGGCGTGAACCGCATTGCGGGATATTTCGGCTATAAAATTAGAGGTGTTGCACAAATTTTGTGTAATATATGTTATAATGTTATTATTTTGTACCCTAAGCTGTTTTGTAATTTGATATCTAAGTTATGAAATTGCAAGGCTGGTTGAATGTTAAGCAAATTGCTACTTTAAAATCTTTGAATAAATTATTATATGTATATGTGGTGTTGGGTCTCACAACCCAGCCGCGCAGACACAGGTAGTTCTATTATATTGCAGTCTTGAATATATTAGGATAGTAAGGATAGGATTACAATAACAAATGAATTCAAAGATTTTTAAAGTGCCACTTTGCTTAAACTTCAAGTAGCATTGTAAATTGCGAATTAATGGAAATTACAAGTTAGGGTTAGACAATATTAAACACATTGAATTAAAACATACATAGCACAATATTTTTGTAGCACCTCTAATTTTATAGCCGAAATAGCCGGGTGCGGCCGTTTGTTGCCGGTTCGGATACCGTGTGCCGATACGGCTATTGGCTTCATATAATTTGCTATCTAATTTGCTACTATGTAGACTATAAAACAATTTACTTCAAACTATTTTTGCGAAGGTATTTTTCTAACACAAATCCGAATATGCACAGAAAGTTTTTAAAGTTAAAACAAAAAGTAAGCAACTATTGCCTCATCCTATTCTGCAATGGAATCCGTTGCTGATGAATTATAGAGAAAAAAGTTTCACATCTTACATATTTTTTTAAAATAAAAATTCAGAAATGAAAAGACTCATTGCAGATCGAAATGTTTCAAATCATTTTCGAGCTCCAAGAAGCTCAAAAGGTGTTTTAAATCTATTGCATAAATAAAAAAGTATCGCCCTCCCGACATCCCTGACTTTCAGACTAAACATAATTTTTTGCACTTCATTTTTTTCCAACATTTACATAGAAAGAAATGCTAATGCACACACACATTTGAAACCAATTAAGCTTCTCAGATATAAAAACGTGATCGCTTATTTATTGCCGTAGATTCACATCACAAAGCAAGGAGCATTGTCCTCCTACTTTTAAAGTTTTAAACCTTTCTGACTAGCTATTTTTATATTGTTATATACATTAGTGTCTCACCATCAGCATCAGTATTTCGTAAAATTATTTCATATCGAAATTTAAACTGAAATTCAGCATTTTTCACACAAAAGTAAGCAACTTATTGCCAGTGAGGTATTTCTAGCTAACACATTTGCAATAAGAAATGAATCGTTCATTGTTCATGACTTTGTAAGCTTCATTACAAACGTAAGAAGAAAAATACCGTAACAAAGTTTTTGGCTTTGCTGATACCTCGGTTTGTATAGACGGATTCAAAAAGCCAGGTTGACTTCATTAATACTCTTTGGTTTGCATACTCTACTTGCTACTACTGACTTCTGTCAACTTCAGTCTTGTCCCGATTCAATCTTTTAATCCAATCCAATCCTTCTTAACTACATGTAAATCTTAAAGTGTGCTGTAAAAAGAATAGTAAAGATGATAAAAGTAAGACTCAGATACCAACACAAGAGTGGATGCCAATGTACTCTAATGAAAGCAGAACATTCATGGAATTAAGCCGAAATTAAATAGTTTTTCTAACACGTGTGGGGAATGGCTTCTACTACCTTGGGATTTTTCCTGAGCTTTAAAGTTTTGAAGCTCAGGAAAAAGTCAGAAAAAGAAGTCATAAAATGAGTTGTAAAGGGATGGATTTTTTTAACTTATGGATAATTTAAGTTTTTCTTTTAAAATTCAGTACAGGCACTCAGCTTTTGGTTTTTGGACTGATGACTGATTAGTTTTCAGAAAATTAGGTAGAGAAATGAATTCTTTACTATTTTAATGTTGGGGAAACTGTAAAATTGTAAAATTAAATATTGATTTTATATTATCTATTATTACAAGAATTTTTTTAAAAAATTATTGCATTTGCAATTTATCCTAGCCTAGCCTATGAATGGTTTTTTGAAAAACGATGTATATGTTATCGTGTTTATGCTTTCAATTCAACAATGTGATACGCAATATCCGATAGATCACATGGTGCTGTCACTCATTCAAACCAATTACGTTTGTATTATTTATTGTTA
>JAQFZZ010001518.1:0-10906 GCA_034696405.1 Isotoma caerulea
CCAGTCTCGATATTCAAAATTATGTGGAAGATGATTGTGGGACGATGCACACCTGAGGATGACAAAATGATTCAAAGAGTGTTGGAGAAAAATGATAAGATGAGTAAAAGCGGCACTTTCGGAGCTGGAATTATCACGATTTTTCCTTTTGTCAAATATATTGCACCCGAGTGGTCGGGTTATAAAACACAGATGGACTTTTACACCGATTGTCGGAAAGCTGCTGCGGTAAGATTTCAAAGCCATAATGACAAGAGCTTTTCAAATAAAACCTCAGAAATGCAATTTTAAATGGAGTAAAAAATTCTTTAAAAATTCAAAATGAAAATGGCTCTGGAAATGCTTGATAGAATTTACTTCAAGAGATTAAGTCCAGCATGAGTGGAAAATGTGAAGAGTCTAGAAACCTTACTGAAGCGTATATTTTAAAAATGTCTGAAGATCCTGACTTCAATGGTATAAAGCTTAATTACAACCACTTGATTTTTTTTAAATTTCTCCGAGTTTATTTAATTAATTAATGATTTTTGTAAATTTTATAGAGAAAGATTATGAATTCATGTTCATGGATTTATTACAAGCTTCTGCTGATACGACGAGCTCTTTTCTTGAAGCTTGTATGCTTTTTATTGTTTTAAATCCCAGATGTCAAAGGAAAATTTTAAAAGAAATTGAAGAATTTATTCCCAAAGGACAAGAACCACGATTTTTAGATCTTAAACGGTGTTATACTATAAACTTCTTTAAATATGTTCAGTTGGAATTTTATAAAGAATTTATGTCATAAAACTACGTTTTTGTTGTTATCTTTTAGAATGACATACACCAATGCGTTTTTAAGTGAAGTTCACCGTTGCACACAGGTTCTTCAATTTTTTATACCTAGGAGGGTCACAAAGGAGTTTTATTATAAAAACTATTTAATTAGAAAGGTGGAGATTTTTAAATATTTCTTTAAAATATAATTTCGTCTGAGATTGGTTTTTGTATGAATGTGTTTGTTTTGGGCAGAACACTGAAATTTTAACGGATTGCTATAGTGCATGTAATAGCAAAATGTTTGGAGATGACACTGACACATTTAGGCCGGAGAGGTTTATACGCGAGGATGGACAGTTGGCTGAAAACATTAAATTTGTTCTACCATTTAGCGTTGGTATGAAACTAATTGATTCATAAAAATCAATTTAAAATATGTTTTTATTTCAATGAATTTAAAAATTAGCAAATAGTGCAATGCATTAATTTATGGGATATGTTTAATGTACCCAGCAAAATAATAAAAAATCCCTTTTAAAAAAGTAGAAAGTCCAAATTTTATAAAATGTAAATAATGTTTTTAAGGTGTAATTTTTGAAGTTTTACATCATATCGAACTTCGTACTATAGTCTGTTTATAAAAAATTTAAAAAAGATCCATTTTAGGTACAATTTTAAAGGGATAATTCTATATGTTTGCAAGGAATTAAAAAATCAAATCTCTGGGAGGGTATCTAAGTCTATGGGGAGTGCATTAATTTTGAAGGCATTTTGATAGTTTCGGCTAGGAAATTTCTATACTTGGAAAGGTCCACTAATTTTAAAGGGAGTTTTCATTAGTTTGCCGGTACGATTAAATACATCACTTTATTTATGTTTGTGAATTTAAAGATAGATTATTGTTTAGGGAAACGAAACTGCCCAGGCGAGAGTTTGGCAGAAACGACTTCATTCCTGTTTTTTATCAATATTTTGAAGAAGTTTGAACTGTCCACTGTGCCGGGTGCATTACTTCCAAGTAGTGAAATGAAAATGGGATTTTCCTCACGGCCTCACCCATTTAAGATCTTGTTTAAAAAACGATAATGCTATTCAAACAATGTTACTGTCGTAGATTAAATGTCTTAATGTTAAAAAAAAATAATAATAAATAAATAAATAAAAGAAAGTATACTATAAAAGAAAAATAGTAGTATAGTATAAAAGAAATTATTAGAAGGAAAAGAATAATAAGGAAAAACAAAGCACATCATATGCTTACTTCTACATATTTTGCCATATAATATAATATTTATTGACATTATCATCTTTTTTAGATAAATGCAATATCAAAGCATGCAAGAACCGGAGTTACGCCGGAGTAAGTTAAAAATAAACTCCGGTGCATCTCGATTGAAATGGATTACTTAATCCACAAAAGTGCTTTTTGAGGTATAAAATGTGAATGTGCTTGTCTGCCTGGTATATGTTGAAAGATAACAACTGAGAAATAAAAATACATTTTTTATGTGTCAAGTACGAGGAAAAGTTGTTTGTCCTTGATATAATTGAATTTTGTTTCAGAGAGATAATGGAATATTTGCAAAAAGTGCAAAATCATGGACTTATTAAAACAAACATCTCAAAAGCCAGTTCAACCATTTGAATTGGACACTTATGACTTTTCACTTAACGTATTTATTTATATATCAAATAAGACAATTGTTAAATACTTTAGTTTGACTTTTATGCAAAAATGATTCTCATTTCGTTTGTTTTGTGTTACGTCTTACGTCGTTGTATATTATATTAAAGAGTACCTAGACAGAAGAAAGTGCCCACCTGGTAAGTAAATTATTTCTATTTATTATACTGACATTTTTTAAATGTGGTAAATGCTCTTTTAAAAATATTTTTCAGGTCCATGGCCCCTCCAAATTTTAGGGACACTTGTACAGATTGGACTTGCCTCTAAGCAGCAAAATGTAGCTTTGGCTAATATTGCAAACCAGTATGGGTCTGAAATCACAAGGCATGAATTTGGAAGTCAAGAAACAAGTACTTTTAATCTTAATTGATTACCTTAAAGCTCATTTTCTCAGACAGTCATGAATTCTATATGCTATGAATTATTAATTTGAAAATAGTTGTGCTCTCATCTTATGAAGCTATTACAACGGTTTTATCAAACCCGAATGCTTTAGGTAGACCGTTTGGTGGTATGCTGTATGACCGTGGTGGAAGAAAACGGTTAGGTAAATAAATGAAAGTTAAATAAATGCGCACCTGTATTTTTCATAAATGTTAATGATTTAGAGATCAATACACATTTTTCGGTTCACAAATCAAATGGTTTCAAAAGATTTTATCACCAGATAAGGTAAAGACTGGGGAAAAAAACGTAATTAAACATTTCAAACTATGAAAGAATTCGGTTTCGGGAAATCCCAGACAATGGAATTAACACAGCATATGGTGGATGAGTTTTTAAATTCTGTGGAGAAACGAATTGCATCTGGGGAGGGAGTTCTCGATGTCGAAGGGGTTTTTACTCTTCATTTGTTCAAAATAATGTGGAAAATGGTGGCCGGTCGATGTACGTCTCAAGATGATGTTGTGGTTCCTCGATTGTTAGAGAAAAATGAGAAGATGGCAAAAAACTAGGACGTTTGGTGCTGGAATTGTCCAGGTGTTTCCCTTTATCAAATATTTTGCACCGGAGTGGTCGGGCTTTAATGTGCAAATGGATTTGGTCAATGATGAAAGACAGTCTGCACGAGTATGATTTTAAAACACAAACAATTGTGGTTATACAACTTTGTGGCTTTCAGATATCTGATATTGGTGTTTAAACTGACGTGGAGTTTTTTTATGAACATCAAATACTCCTGGACAAATTAATGGTACTTTCTATGCAAAGTTAATTTTAATTTAAACGTGCTCTTATTTATTTTTCCTCTCCACAAAGTTGAAATAACTGTTAGGATTAGGGTTACATTTGATTGTGAATTAGCAGTAGCAAATATGTTATTTAAAAAATTTTTTATTATAATATATAAATAAAAGAACTTTTGAGAAAGTATTCTAACTTACCCCATAGAACTACCTTATTACTACAAGATTCTATAAAAAAACTTAATATCTAAAGACAAATCGATAACTGCATAATACAAAACCTTTTATTGCAGTTATCGATTTGTAGAAATATAATTTTATTTGGTTGATTTAAAGTACCGTTTCTTCATTGTGTAATACTTAACTTTGAAATTCCTTCGATTTTTGGTAGGGGATTCTTATTGCATGTTAAATGAATTTTTTATTCAATTTTAGTCTGATTAATCTGATCTGAATCCAAATCTGATAACGTTGACCAAATCAATTATCTAATAGTAGACATTTAAAATCAAAGAAAATTTAAACTTTAAGCCTTCCATATCTGTAGGACATTAAATGATCTGGCATGTTACAGTAAAACTGTAATGTCACTGTTCAAAAACAAAACCTTTGATTCCTGACACTAATTCGTTTAAAGTGTTGCTACTACAAGGTAATTATTTGTACAAATAAATAATTTGTGTAGTAAATATGTCAGGCTAAAACTCGTAACTTTTAAATTAGGTTAATATTCCCCTTTAAACTAAAAAACCCTATAAACGCAAAAACCCCTAAAAATCCTAAAACCCTATAAACCCTGGGGTACCCTGATTACAGATTTTAAGTCGCAAAATACCCCTCAATTCAGAGAAACATCGCTTCAGAAAAAGCACACACTCTTTTGAAGTATCCCCGACTGCATACGAACATTTCAGGAAAATATTCCATGCGGACCATCTGAGTTCAACGAGTAAACCTATCGTAGCTATAAGAAATCCCAACATCGCCACAAAGTAGATTGTAGCAAGACTAAAAGTTAGAGCTTGAGGTTGGAATTCAGTCTCTGCAAAACCTTCATGAAAATTTTGTAACTCCAATTCATCAAAAAAACTCTGCCACATTGAGTAAATGCCAGACTGCATTAACAATTTCAACTTTGTGTACATCAATTCACCCCCATTATGATCGTATTGGAAGTACGTGATACTCCAATACTTGGACTCTTTACCCCGAACATATTTGTATCTCTTTCGTCTGGATCTATCTCTGAAACCAATTTTTTCATATGTATTTATCAAGTTATTTTTCAATACTAAAACAGTTTTGTCGCATTTTTCAATAATACTGACAATTTCGGAAAAGTTTGAAACCTTTGAATAGGCAAACAAATAGCTACTTATCGATCCATCTATAATTTTTGCTAGTTTTAACTCTGAGTCTATGGACAATTGTGAAGACCGTATAAGAGATGTTCCAGCCGAATCTTCATCTCTTGTAAATTCCACCACCTCTAACATTAAATAATAGTAAGAGAGATCCTCATGCAACGACAATGTGAATTCATTTTCGTCTTTCTTATAAAGTTTAAGAGATACAAGTATAAACCAATAATAGCTGTGCCAGTTTGAAAAATGCGGTTTTGTGGACAACAGTGTGAAACCATGCTGTTTCAGTTGACCGAATGTTCGTGGGTACTCTTTTATCAAAGGAAATACGATGCCTTGAGTAACAATTGCTTTATATCCATTAGTCAAGACAATCTCGATCAGAATCCACAAGAGGAAAAACCAAACGAAATAATTTCTCCTTTTGCTATCTTTCTGTTTGTCAAAGTTTTGGGAAACCTCTGTAAAGGCTGCACAAAATATCAAAACCCTTATAAATTGCACTTGCAAACTGTCCTCGGGATTTGCAAAAAATACACACAATGACATCAGAAGAATGGAGATTAAAATACAAAGCCAGACATTTGGCGTAAACGGTTTGTGAAAATGGTCCAGTCCATAAGAGCGGCTCAAAGGAGAACACGTTAGAAATATAAAACTTGTATTACGAAGAATTATTAGGGGTTCAAATTGAATGTCGTTAATCACCGGCTCGACATTTATTTCCCCAACCGTTTCAAACTGGATGTTCGGCACGCTATAGAATCCACAACCCCTGACTGTTGCATTATAGCTTCTTTCTGGAATTTGCTTCAAAAGATACTCCAATACAGCCGAAAATCTTATCCAATTACTGTAACCCGCTTTCACTGCATCACGCACTTGCCTTAAATCGTCTCGTAACTTAAAACCTGAGACTCCGTGGTTAAAGTTGAACGTGAAACAAGTCATTTTAGAGTCTGTTAACAAAACTTGCTTAATGTTATCTGTATTCACAACATGTGTTTCCCAATTTTTTCCCCACATGACAGTGTAACCTTGAAAATATGCTTTTTTATTGTTTCCTGCAATGCGTCCGAGACACTGATACCAAATATGTGTTACAATGTAACTCCCTGGAGGAGTCCGTTCAAGAAACAATACGAACAAGTAATTTATCCCTATTAATTTTATTATCTCTCTCTCCAAATTTGCAACATTATTAATTATGTTCCCAAAGTCAGTTTCCGAATAATTAGCATGCTGAATTTCGAATTGGGAAGCAACAAGCGCATGGTATGATAAATAGAGCGGATTTGTTTCAAAATGCTTGATTCCATAGTAATAGGGAGAATTATACACGTTCTTTAAAAGTTTTAGTTCACTTTTATAGACAGTGTTTAAATCACCATAAGACTTTCCCGGGGCTATGTGAGCATAGAAGTGACACTTTTGCACAAAATGCCTCCGTTTCTTAACACGGATGTATAATGCGTTAAGTGTATTTTCCGTCGTAAAATCTCGAATGTACAGAGGAATGTTTACGACTGAGTCAAATTTGAAATTGAAACGTCCAAAATACCATATATTCACTTGACAAAAGTCAAAAGCTTTAATATGTTTGGCCAAATCATGTATAAAATATTTGTCACTTTGACAGTCTGACATTTGCATTTGCGTGCCGTAAACTGTTACCAAGAAAGCAAGTTGGAAGTAAAATGTCATTGCGGATAAATTATTTCACTTGACCATATACTATAAACTTTGAGTATAACTCCAGTTTTATTTTCTAACAAAAAGTAATGTATCCTTTAAAACTCAAATCAAAAACGTTGCTGTAGTAGTTAGCCTTTGCCATAAAAGGGGTTATAACTTTATTCCGGGATTATTTATCAAATTGGAAAATGATGAGACTACTGATAAGCAATTTATCGACTGTCACCGATTGTTTCCTTATCTTTTCTTTAGTATGTGTTTCGCTTAAAGACATTCTAGTTTTAAGAGGTTTGTTTGTATGCACTCAAATTTTTAAATTCGTCAAAATTCAAAACATGTGCTAATGGCTTTCATATTAACAAATAGAATGCATATATGCACCCCGAGAAACAAATGAGAAACCCGAGAAAAAAATATAGAAACACCCCGAGAGTGAAAACTATAAAATCGAGAATAATCGCCCCAGGACTACAAACAGTTAAAAATATAATCACCTCACGATTTAAATAAATTACCACGAGTAAAATCGTTAGAGATAAAGAGTTAATTGCTGAGCATATATGCATAGCAATCTATCGCAGCGATTAAACTCTCTACCCTACACTCTACCATAATAAAAAAGAAAAGCTAGCTGATATTTCAATGCTTCGATAATATACTGAAATAAAAAACCTTTTCGAATATCAACTAATTTTTCGTGGAAAACCGTTGACTCTTACAAGAAAAAAAGTAAAAAGGATGTGGAAAGTAAAAATCCAGCACAATCAATTGGAATATGGTACCTGCACTTAAATTTGATTGTAGACAAATACTTTTCATTGTAAATTTGTTATAAATGTTATTATTCCATTGATATAATTTTGAAATATTTAAAAATAAAGAAATATTTTTTTAAGTATAACTAATTACTTCTTGGGGAACTTATGAATATTTTGGGGAAAATATAAAAATCTCGAGTTGACTGTTTTCGAGCCTCGGGCGATTATTCTTGAATTTATAGGGTTCACTCTCGGGGTGTTTCTGTTTCTCGGGTTTTTCATTTGCTTTTCGGGGTCGTTAAATAAATCCCTTAACAAATGTAATTTTTCTAAACAATTTGGAGGAGATCTCAGGTTGTCACTTAACATGCGTAGTCCAAGATTCAAGTGCAGTAGCTACTTTAACCGAAAAAAACTTTTGAAGTTTTCAAAAGTTAGCTATAAACTTAAAATTGAAAGTGTTCTACGTCTTGTTTTACAATTTATTTGGAACAAAAACTTTAATGTCAGTTTTAGCATTTCGGTTGTCATTTGTATCTCTACTTGTGAAATTAGATTGAAAAAATACAATTTCCAATGCGCACTTATTGCTGTAATTATGCTTTTGGCACATAAACATGATTATTTCAAGTGTTATCTACTTGAGCCAGTTGGAAGAAAATTGTTATAGACTTGATGTCATTACAAAATTAAAGATACTACCATATGATAAAGATGATTCATTGTCCTGCTAAGAAGTTCAAATATGAATAAAATTTACTCATTACTTTCCTTTTGGTACAAGAAATTTTTAATTTTATTGAAAAAATAGACCATCTGTTTCTAAATTTATCAGGGATAAATGCGTTATGGTTTATCGATTGGAACAATTTGAATTTTGGAATATTGCTACATAACCAATTGGGCTTACAATATTCCATAAACCCAGAGGTATATGATTACATAGCTGAATAATCGGTGCCAAATGAAAGGGCACGATTTAAAAAGGTAATTTTTTAAAGAGAGGTGAATCTGACTGAAGAGACGCGGGGGTATCATAAGATTCCTCTGTCAAATTGTCTAATCGGTATCAAACATTATATTACTACAATAATTGGTAAAGCCAATCAAAAACAAAGAATGGACGGTTACATTATACCGGTATAAGGCTCAATTAGCAAAGACAAATCATGATTGGACTGACTTTAGAAGTTCAACTCTATGAGGAATTATCACACGTGGGTCAGAATTTATGTATATATGTATATACAGTAGATCTTAACTCAATACATGATAAACGGTAGAAGTCGCAATCCGACGAATCGGATCGGATTCGGATTGAAAAAAATTGATCCGACTGGGTTTTCTGCACGGTCGGATCAATCCGATTCGGATTTTGTCATCAATCCAATCCTAAACGGATTAATCCGGTCGGATCGGATTCGGATTGGATTAATCCGAAAATTAAAAAAAAAATCACAAATACATTGTAAAAACATCCAGAAGTAGGTAGAACTAAATAGCAAACTTGCAAAAACTGTCAATAAATAGTTAAATAAAATATTGAGACCAAATTGATACAATTGATAAATCCATTTAAAAAACAATGAACATTAATAAAATTGATACATACATTTCTAAAACATTTTTCCTCCAAATTTGCACAAAGACATACAGTTTCTGAAAATGCAATCTGCGTATAAAGATTCTTATAACTGTAAAGTTTCATATTTCAAGGAATGAATATTCAATTTTTCCCTTTTCTTAACCTACTTAAAAACTGAAGATCATAATATGCAGTAGGTCATATGTGCTTTTAAATAACTAAGTGAGATTTGATTTTTTAGGTTGAAGGTAAGTTCGTTTTATAATCTAAATCAATCAATTACGAGTTTAGAATTTTATATATAACCATTAAGTCCTATCTCGGAAGTTTTCTTCCATTTGTTACACATTCAATCTATAATTGTTGATCCAGTATACATTAAAATTACGTAATTTAAGTGCTATAGTACAGCTTACAGCATACCCTTTGATGTATAACACGCAGATATTATTTTCATGTAAAAATATGTAATATTTATTTTTGTACACTACGTTGAGATTTTAGTTAATTGTAATTTTTATGTGGTTGTCTTTCGAAAGAGAATAATTTCTAAAGACAGTGAGATTTAAAATTGGTTTAAATATACACAATAACGATAAGTTTGTCTACAATGAAATTAATTGCACACAATTTTTGTTTATTCATTTGTTAACATTTAAAATTTCGCGTAATCCGAAATCCGTAAAAAATTTCGGATTGCAATCCGAGAAAATTTTCAATAATCCGATACGATCCGAGCCGTCGGATTTGGATTTTGACGGATCGGATTGCGACCTCTAATAAACGGAACGTTCTTACTTTTCTTAAATCGTAAACATCTTGTGTGAAGTGGCTCATCAGTGTTAGCCCAATTTCCGTTTGTCCCACAACTAGAGTTTTGAAATTGAGTAAAATATTTTTACACGTTATACTGTGTGATTTTGGTGATTATGAAATTTATGCCCAGCTTCTGACCAAAGATGATTTAGTCACTTATTCAACAACAATATAAAGATGGTATAAAATTGTATAATTTAATTATATACCGTGTATTGAGCCAAATTATGGGTTGTACGATTTTGTAAACTCCGTTGAACACTTTAATAAACTTGTCCAGCATTACATCTGCACTAAAGAATTGCCAGTTTTAGTGTGAGATTGAACCATAATTTAATTACCTTACAATTTAATAATCTATCGCATGATTATAGGTTAAAAACACGAGATACACGTTTTATAACTAACAATTCAAAATACATCTACCATTAAATTTTCAGGTCTTTAGATTTATCGTCAGCATTTTCACAAAAAAAAAGAATTTTACAGTATATGCAAAAGTCGTTATTTCTTAACTAACGCAGAAAACCTTATTAATTTTTAGCATTTGTATTGTTTTTAACACTTTCTTGGTCAGGTTGTCAGGCATGTGGAGGTAATTCAGTTTGTAGTCGAAACATTACCCAAAAAATTTTGTTTTCTTATCATGGAAAAAAATTTCTATTAAAGTTAGCTTAAGCTGGACAAACAGACAATAAATACGTGTAGATGTTATCAATATAGTGTGCAATATTAATCTTTACTTGTATACGTATTCGATACACAATAAACCATATCAAACGGGTGTAACCAAGTAGCGAAAGCCGTTTAAAACGTTTAATTGTATTTCAGTAGAATATTTTGAAACAATACAACATTTAAAAACTTAATTTAAAACTTTGAAAGATTCCATTTTGTTTTACTATTAAAAACCTATCGAAAAACACAAATCTTGAAATTAGACCTTTTTGACCTTTTGTGACCTTATAACCAGACTTTAGAAAAATATTTATGAAAAACGGCTATTATATTTATTTATTTATTGATGAAAAACATCAAAAATATTTACGTAAATA
>JAQFZZ010001519.1:0-10903 GCA_034696405.1 Isotoma caerulea
TTTGTGCTTTGTTTTCCTACCCAACCTAATCAAAGTACTGCAATATGATAATCTCACTGCAAAAATCCCCAAATAGTGGAAAATGTTGAAATAGTTCCCACGGCCTTAAGTTACCCTATAATATCATATTTATTACATTGTACATTTTAATGATGAAATTCCCAAATATCAGTTTTGGCTTTTTGGCCTATTCACTTCTATTCAATTCAAAATGCCCCAATTTAAAAGAAGGAGTAGATCAATTCCTTTCCTTTCACCATTTAATGGTACCCAATACCAAAGCCAACCCATAAAAGTAGTAATTATGAATTAATTTGTAAATAATGTATAAATGAAATATTTTTATGAGCTAATATAATTATAATTGACAGCACTTTCTGTTTCACTTTTTGTTATGAATCCCCTCAAATCATCAGATGATTCCATTCTAGGCCAAAGTGCGGGTAATTCTGCTTACGAGGGGATCGCAGTGGAATTATTGGAAAGTTGGAAGTGTCAACACCTTCGATTTAATAACTACACTGCAACGGTGGAGACGAGAAATTGAGATTTGATTTGAGACGGATACAGCCGATACAGGATAGCGATTAAGAATATCTTTGGAGGATATGACGTTGTACAATAGTAAATGGGATGGGATTATGGTTGGTAAGCAAAAGAAACACGTTTAGCTCGAAATTACAATATAGGACAATTGACAATTTTAAGTTTGAGCTTTAAGGTTCGTGATTCCGTAATTTACCTTTCCTTTTTCCAAAAATGTATCTTTACCTTGCCTTTATATAATGTAAAGTTGTAGTTTGAGAGAGCTTAAAATGATATTTTAAAAAATGTTTGTAATTTTATAGAAATGTAAAATCAAATACTTCAACGACTTCAACCTGATATAAAACATTCGATTAACATGACGAAGACTGAGACGTTCATTCCTCTCCCGTTAATTGGAATCGGTTCCGAAAACAACAAGGGTGCATTTGATTGGTAATTTAAAAAAATATTGTATAGGTATGGAATAAAAACTGGCAAAATATTTATACTTTTTATTTATAAAAAGGTCATACGAAAAGCTTGCTGTACTTGCAAATGGAACTGAAGTGTTCATAGTGGACACGGAGACATTGGAAGTGATCCAGGTATTATGTGGTCATAAATCAAATGTGACCCACGTCTTGTGGCTACCATCTGGAAGGCAGTTTGCAAGCGCAGAGTCAAAACTATCCAACCGAGATGTTATTTCAGTAGATTCTAGTAACCAAATAATTGTCTGGGATAGCTTGAATGGACAACCGATTTACAGTTTCATTCATCCAGACAACGCTCGACAAGTTTTAGACATCCGAATTCCAAATGGTGCTGACTTATGGGTCCGAACAAAGGCCTACATTCTTTACAGTGGCAACCTCCTAGTGATTTTTGACCATGCTCATTGCTCATTCCAAAATGTTTCGGTTGTCAACCCATCTTTAGATACTTTGGGGACAGCGGATCAGTTTATCCGGTTTTCCACAAACCCACATTGTGCCAATCAAGCTGCTAATTGTATAGCATTCCTTGCATGGGATCCAATAGCACATTCCATTTCTTCCGTGTCAATCTGTAACTTTTGGGACTGTGTCAAAGATACAAGAATAGTTATCCATGGAAGAATCCCCTTAGATGGGAAAGGAGCAACAGGTTTTGGGAACAGTAGCAGTGGATTTGGAAGTAATCCATCCAGTATTAGTAGAAGTACCAGTGGAGGAAGCCTTTCACCTTCTATTCAAAATAGTAATGACGGTGAAAGATATAAGCGACAAACCGGTTCGTCATCTTCGATAAGGAAGTTAGTATCAGACATCATTGTGGGACCGGATTACAGTAGTCCAACACATTCCTCTATGCAATATAATGGGTCGTTGTTTTTTCATCCTGGGATGAAAGATTCTATCGTAATATCCAACGATACGAGTATCTATTTAGTCAGCATTCAGTTCATGATCGTAATGCATACCTTTACTTTGGAGAAATCAGGATCTCCTATACATCAAATTATTCCGACAAAATTAAGGCCATGCTTGTACACGCTGCATGAAAATGGAACATTGTACTTGAGAAAATACTATATTTCTGGAACTCATAATGTCAGTGTACAACTTGAGGTTATCGCTGGAAATGAGAATCCAAGATTTACAGGAAAGAAAACAGAAGTTTTTGGATGTGTCGTTCATCCACTTGAAGAGAATGCTGCTATAGTTTACCTGAACGATGGAAGGTTGTTAAAATATGAGGTTGTCAGTGGAGGTGTCATCCCGAAAGTTATGGAACAGAAGAAACATTTAACAACTCCATCGACACCATACGTGAGAAATATTGGTTTTGATGAACCATCTACACCAAGCATAGAAGGGTTGAAACAACCACCTTCTCCCGTAAAATATTCTTCACTTAAAAGTTTGGTGAAACCAATTTTAGAAGCTGATTTGGAGTCATCAGTAAAAATAAGGTTGAAGAGAGTTACTACCACATTTGGACAATTTACATGCCTCAAAAGTCAAGACGATCTGCTTATTGCTGGAACAACCATGGGCTTTGTAATTGTCATGAAAATTGTGAACAACCGTTTGAAACCACTGAAAAAGTTTACTACGCATTCTAGCAGTCCTGTCAATGGAATTGAATTCGTTTCGAACAGCGAAATTCTAACGTATTCTAACTTAAGCTTTTCAACTAACCCAAAATGTGAACTTGTGCTAACGGAAATATGGACAGGAGCATGCAGAGGTTTGAAATTGGATGAAAGTCACCATATCCAAGCTGTAAAAGTTTCTCCTTTAGGACAGTATTTCGTCCTTATTTACAAGGTAAGTAAAAAAGACTGTTTTAAAATATATTGGTTTAAATAAATTGATTGGAAGTTACGAAATAATTAATGACGATTTAATCAAATTAATATCTTAGAATGGAGCCGGTCCTTGTGAATTATGGGATTTACCTCGCAGACAACTCATCAAAACTTTACCGAACAAGCTACCTCCAATTACATGCGTTCACTGGAGACAACCCACTGAAAATACAAAGTATGTTTGAATATTAACTAAATCATAGTTTGGGTCTTTTGACTTTGACTTTACTTTTATAACGATATTAGTAGTAGATTAGTTGATTAGGGTAAGCTAACGTACATGATTTATTTTTCAGAGAAGAGATGTTCTTCATGACGGACTTGGGAAGTTTCTTATTTACGTTCCGAGTAGAAGGAAATCGTTTCTTGAACGCGACTTGCGTGAAATTAGAGCACACTGCTCACGTAACGGGAGTACCTTCTGCACTTTTTTCAAAAGGCATTTATGTTTTCCGTGCCGATTCTAACGGGGTCATGGTCATGTACAACACCCAGAAGAAAACAGCTTCCCCCAGCATTAGTATTGGTCGTGGTCCATTGCTTGGAATCAAAAAGGTTCCTGGTGACGATGAGAATTATGTAATACAGTTTGCAGACGGTCTTGTGCTATGGGAATTTGTTGGAGTTAAAAAAGTGAAATCTCTCCATCCGGCAAAATTAAAAACGTTATCGTTTGCTGTGATGAAAGACTGGGTCGCATACATTCCAAAAGCAACAAATGGAATAAGACTACTACCTCTTGATCTTAATGCTGACGTAGTAGTTAAATGTTCCAACGTCTCACATATAGATTACCCTTACTTTATGGACTCGTCAGAAAAAGCATCGAAAATGTTGTCAGTATGTGGGGACAGCAGTACTAATGTATCCGACCTTTTACAACTTGCACGAGACTTTGGATCTTTAGAGGAATACAAGTTCTGGAATGTAGTAGCAGCCAAGTTAAATAATACTGGACAACTTATTGGCGTTGATGTATTTAGTGACAATCAGAGCTACAAAGATGTGTTGGTCAAAACTGCACAATGTGCTTGGACTGTAGATTTCAAGAAACGGGAGGAGGTCGGGAAAGTTTTGCTGTGGACAGGTAATGATTAGATTCTTGAATAATGTATAATAATTCTGTTACTTTATTTTCATCACATTATTCATTAAAATTTATTTCAGGAGAGTCTGAAAGGGCAGCAGAAATCCTATTAGACACTGAACCTTCAGATTCAACGTGCTATGTACTAAATGGATTGAAAGCGGCTGTAGCAGTTGGGTCAAATAATTTACCAGAACAGACTAAAGCAGTGCTGAAGATTGTGGCAACAAATCTTATCGCCAGTGGAGATACTGATGGAGGTGAGCAGTGTTATTTACGATGGTACCATAATCTTTTTTTGATTTCTTTAATTTTTTAAACTGCCTATTGATTTATTTCCAGGCCTGGAACTTCTTTGCTTACTGCAGAAGCACAGCGAGGCGTGCAAATATGTAGAATCTACTAACGAATGGAGTAAAGCTATCCTTCTATGTAAAACTGCATTAAACGAGAAAAACTCCGAAGATTCCCTATGCAAATATGGACAGTTTATGAATTCCAGAAAGTGTGCATTTAAAGCCGCGTCTGTTTATGCCTTCGTTGGAAAGTTTGATAGAGCTATTGAAGTTTTATTTGGAGCTAGACTAAGGCATTTGTCATACATAATGTTACACTTTTGTGAGAGACTTTCAGTTCCATTGAATATCAGTGACCATATCCGTAAAGCAATTAGACTTGACTTTGCCAGATTCATATTTGAATGCGGTCTTCAGAAGGATGCTATTGGGTTTTGTGAGTCTTTAGGAGAACAAGGAAACGATTTGAAACAAGAATTAGAAATTCTTTCATCTTGAATTGTTTCGCTTTTCAGTTGAATGGAGTTGCATTTATCTAACCGAATGTAATTTACATCTTACCGGTGACCGGTACCAATTCACATTGCCTAATATACGAATATACGATACGACTATAATATACATTATTGTGTAATCAATAAATAAAATTAAATATTAATATCAATCTTATAAATGTAGTTATAATCATTCCAATGTTTATTATACTGCGTTACTTCAACAGTACGTATTCATAGAGGATATGTGAATAAAATTAAAATTGAAATGCCAGAATGTTTTAAGTTTTCTGTTGTGTTTAAATCCAAAAATATTGTACCCAGTGGATTTTTATTCTTCCATACCCATATCTGGTAAAGGTGGAGGCTGTTGTAATATAGTCACAGAACCCTGGTGTGAGAGTTTTGGGATTTGTATCTGAGAGTTTTGTTGGAGTACCGACGCTCTAGAAAAAAAAATTGTTAGCAATTCACTAACCTACGTTTAGAGCAATTATGTGTAAAAATAAGCTACTCTAAATACCTGGCTTGCATCATCTGAGCCTGAGAAGCTGCTTTCATGGATGGAAGACCACCTCCACTATTTGCATTGGTTGGACTTGTTGGCCCCACATACCGATTGACGAGCTGCATCATATCCTTGTCGCTACAAAATATGTTATGCTTGCATTTAAATGTTCAACAATCTTTAGCATTGGTTAGCGCAAAAATTCTTTAAATAGTCTGAAACCTCATCGGTCGTTCATTACGTCCTGTAGAACTGCCTCCAGCAGATTTTTGATTGCTTATTTGTTTCTCCAACGCAGCTATTTCTTTTTTCTCTGTTTCTCTATAATTATTCAATAGAGGTAATTAAATAAAATTTCTCCGCTTGTCTAAATAGACGTAAAATGTTCAGTTGGTTTTAGAATTGATTTTAAATTAGACTTTAAATTATTCATAAACTGATTCCTTATAATCTCAAATAGTATGATTTTGCTTACAATCTTGATCTCTGAGTTCGCAAGCGATGAACATCTAGAGCTCGATGTGATGGGGACGCACCAGTAGCCATAGCTGGTCCTATGGTCGGCAAAATGGGACCATTAGTAATCCCAGATATGTTGACTCTTCTATCACAAGAAATGCAATTTTGGTCCCGAATAAGTTTTTTCCTAGTTCCAGCCGGGTCAGGTTCTTCCAATAAGGTGGACATGGTCAAGACTCGGTCTTCAAGTTTCTTCAGTCGAGACTTAAAAAATGCACGAATAGGAGCTAACTCAACTCGGTCAAGTTTTTCAGCCAACTCTTCAGCTAAATCGGCAGTAACTTTTTTCCAATTCTCATTTCTTTGATAACCTTCCACCATTAGATTATGAAGTTGCGTATGTAATTCATCTACAGTATTTCCAAATTCATCATATGACACCTTAGTGTTAATCTGTCCCTTATCTGCTTTCTCGCTCATTGTGTCAATAAGTAACTGCTTGGTGACCATCCCGGACTCTATTATCCTAACCGCATCTACCAATTGCTAAAAAATCAAAACAAAATTAATTTTGTCATTAATACAAAAACGTATACCATGAAAGCGATTAATGAAGCCAAATTACATCAATTCTCTCTTTTTGATCTGCACATTCAGCAATGACATTTGCCAGATTATTGAAAAGCGTTTGAATATCATCCTTGTCAATACCATCGTCACCTTTTTGATCGGGGTCATCCATTTTCATCGGATTTAATCCTGCAACATAATCTTGATTTGGATTTATATGTGAAGCTGGTGCGTTTTCCTGATAATCTCCATAAGGTCTATCTATAAAGTTGAATTATATAGTTACATTTTGTTTTAAATACACATGATTATGAGTGCACTAATTAAGCTGTAAGATGCTTTTACTCATTCTTTCCATGGTTTTAGCTGGCATTTTTTTGAGTAAGTTTTCATTCTTAGCAATCCTGGATGAAAGAGCGTCCTCATTGGCCTTTAAAACCTTCACAGCTTCCCAAAGTGTTCCTAACCTTGCGAGAATGTCATTTTCATCAAACTCTCCAAATTCGGAACTCTGTAATAAAAAAATGTGAAGCATGGACAATTTTTCAATGTTAAGCATATTTAGATTTTGGCTATATTATACCTTCAAATCCTCTCGTATCTGCTCCAAATCGAGAACCATCAGGGATTTCATATCCTTAATAGCTTGATCCCCTGCAACATCATGTGTTACATCTTTTGCCTTATCTGTCGAGCGAGGCTCACCACCTGCTTCGTCTTTTTCAGTACGTCCCTTTCGAGGAGGTTTTAGGCTTTTTAGTGCATCATTACCACACGAAGGACATGCTGCCTCTCCTGTAGGAGCTACTTCCACTTTACCTTTATCCATTGAATCTGGATATTGGCAAACAGCAATTCCAGCAGGTACTCCGTGCCCTTTACAAATTCCAGGCCCAAGACATTTTTCCGGTCCTTCAATCACGTTGTAGGGAGAGGAAGCTGAAAATAGCAATTAAATGATTAAAGATCTCACATTTGACAAAGACACTTGGAATTGGAAGACCTTTTATAATTTTTTACTTACTTAATTGCTGTGTAATTATTTCACGGAGTAACTTTTGATAAATCAGTTCCATCTTATCTTGGATGTCCCTTGCAAGTTTATTCTGCATCGCTTGAAGTGCAGCGTATTGTTTTTGTAGCTCTTGTTGAACAGCATCTGCAGCCATATTTTCCAGATCTTCTTTTGGTAGAGATGCGAGATAGCTTTCCATCGTCAGTATTTCCATATGCTGACCCAAAGCAGGTTTTGGTATTTCCAATTCTTCTTCAGCCAACATGTCCTCAGATGGTTCAGTCCCCCCACCAGCAGGATCACCCTTTTTCCCTCTAAATCGCTGTGGTATTGGCCTATTACGTCGTTTATCTGTTATTTCATGTGTATCGGAACCATGTGAAGCTCTATGACCATCACTGTCACTAAATCCTTCTCCGTGTTCAGACTTGCCATAATGTTCCCCAGCCAAACGAAGTTCCTCAAGCTTGTCAATTTGTTCTGCAGTCATTAAGGCTTTTACCTCATCGCTAATATTCGCAACTTCACTTGGTGTAAGTTTGTCCAGAGTTGAAAGTGTTATTGCAGCTATCTCTTCGGGTGTCAATTCATCAAAATTTGGACTATTCCGTTTTGCATTCTTGATTTCTTCTAGTCTCATCTTTTGCTCGTCAGTCATAAGTTCTAATGTGGAGGGTGTTATCTTTTCAATTTCACTTGGAGTTAGTTTATTAAGATCATCGATGGGAATTAAAGCGATGTCTTCAGGATTCATGCCTTTCAATTCGGCAGCCGTTTTCTTGGAATTCTTCCTCTTTTCCAAAGCTTCTAGTTGTTCTGGAGTCATCATTGCCTTTACGGAATCTGTTATATTTGCAGCTTCGCTAGGTGTCAATTGATCAATGTCAGAGATAGGTATATTACCTATTTCAGATGGAGGAATTTCCTTGAAATTTTTAGGAGCGGACAATTTTTTCTTCATCTTTTCAACCTGTTCCCTTTGCTCTGGACTCAATTTCTGAAGTTGCGATGGAGTAACTTTCATAATTTCGGACGGAGACACATTTATCATTTGAGAGGGAGACGTATTCAAAAGTTTATCTAATCTTTCTTTGTCTTCAGAAGCTCTTTTCTTCATCTTATCTACATGCTCTCTTTGTTCTGGAGTCATATGGTCTAACATTGATACAGTAAGTTTATCAAGATCCTCTGGCTTCAACTTGTCTAATTCAGACAGAGGAATAGTGGCAATATCTTCTCGAGGTATTTTGGACAAATCAGGCCCTTTTTCCTTTGCTTTTTTGACCTTTTCTAACTGTTGTCGTTGCTCGGGAGTCATGTGTTCCAATTTTTCTGGATCAATGTTTGCAATCTGGGATGGGGTCATCTTGTTTATTTGTGAAGGTGTGAGTTTTTGTATTTGTGAAGGGGTCATGTTGTTGACGTCTGGGCCTTTGATTTTGCTTGCATGTTGCTTTTTCATTTTTTGAATGTGATCACGTTGCTCTGGACTTAGTTTGTCCATTTGCGAAGGTGTTATTTTAGATAATTGTTCTGGAGTTAGTTTTACCATTTTTGAAGGAGTGAGGTTAGACAATTGCTCGGGAGTCATTTTTGACAATTGTGATGGGGTTAGTTTTGAAAGCTGATCTGGAGTTAAATTTCCTACTGTGGATGGTGTCAGATCAGCTATTTGACTTGGGGAAAGGCCAGCGAGCATGGAAGGAGTCAACCCTGCTAATTGCGAAGGAGTCAACTTCTTCAGATCTATTCCTGGTGGGAGTGCTTTACCTTTGCCAGATTTCCCTGGTTTTTTCAAGAATGTTGGGACGTTCTCCGGATCAATTCCAGTTGCGCTTTGTACTATGCCAAGCTGTAACAAATTTTGTATCGACATGCAAAATTATGGATGCTATAATTTTATCTTCGATTCAAATTTTATATAATAAAAAGACTAATTACTTGTTCTTTCAAATTAGCCAGTTCCTTCTTCAAATCATCAATTTTTTTGTCTGCGTTGGCATACTTGTCAGATAAGGGGGACATTTCCATGGCCAGCTGGGAGTTAGTTTTTGCAAGATTTCCAGTTTCGGCTTTAACTCCGTGTGTATCGTCACGTACTTTGCTCAACTCCTTGGCAAGGTCCTCAATCAAGCTAGCCATCTAAAAACAGTTTTACTTTCTTGTTAAATATACCTAATATAATTAAATAGAGTTAAATCAACTACCTTCTGAATGGCTGCTTCTGCAGCAGCAATACGATTGTTAAGTTGTATAAGCTGCCACATATCGTTGACTGACATTCCATCTTTATCATTTCCGCCCGAGCCTTTATGTGATTTATGAAGAAGGTCTGCGTTTTTTGGTAAATCATTTATCGTACCAAGTTGTTTCTCCAAATGTTGTACTTTGTCCTTCAACTCATTCAGTAATCTGCATAAAATTAATTCATCAATTGGTTAATTTTTCAAATCAAGCACAAGTTGTGAGATCCTCTCCGTTTATGCCATTAAAGCAAGCAAGCATGACATGAAACTAACCCTTGATCCAATGGAGAGGGAGCTTGGACATTAGCAGGTGCATTTTCTCCGTTGGGTGCCAATTGACCTCGCGGAGTAGCGTTTGCGGGAATAGGGGCAGGTGGTCGGCCAGGGGTCCTAGGTGTAGATTGCGGATGTGGTCCACCTCCAGCTCCACCTCCGGCTGGGGTTGGTCCTGCTCCTGGTCCTGACGCTGGTCCTGATCCTGGTCCTGGTGGTCCTTTATTTTGTCCCCCAGGTGGATTATATCTCATTATTCCCGGCATTGGGGACACCGGTGCGCCTTGTATGTAATTCTTATAGTTCTATAAAAAAATTCAGTTTCTTTATTTCATTTTCTTAATTGCTATTTTAATAATTTAATTAACTTACCGCAACGTGGTTAGCATCATGATCACCCAGTTTCACAGGCTCTTTGTCTGCCTTTGATACCTTCTTAATAATGTCTTCAAGAAGCAGCCGAAGAATATTAAAATTCACTGTGCCCAGATCATGAGATGAAATTGCTAATTCCAACAGCTCGCTTAATCCTATTGTCTTGTTGGCGTTGGCTTCCATGTTTATTTACAGAAGTTAAAAAAATATGCTTGTGCACTAAAGATTGTTTGATGTGAACAGGAATATTCAGTGTCCACTGCAGAAAGAAGTTTGTAAACTACAGTCAGTCTATAAAAGCATTCGGGTAAGAAAAAATCCGTATCAAATCTTGTTTTTAGAATTGAATTGGAACTTTAAAATTTGTCGCTATGGGATATTTTAAATCTGAGATTTGAGATTTTTCTTTAGATCATTGATAAGTTTCAAAACTTTTATGAAAAGATCGTCAGAAAGGAATTTCCTAATAAATTAGTAGTCAGTATAATGACTTATGGCTATAAGACATTTGATGCGGACTCATTGTATGCTGGAGAAATGTTGTTAGTATCCGAAAGATTTAATTGAAATAACAATACAACATAGCTGAGAGTTGTAGAAAAGATCTAAACAGTTTAAAAAATTAATTAATAATAATTACCCGAAATCCCTCATAACCAAAAGAATTGAAATTATGTCAGAGAAAATCAAACTTCAATC
>JAQFZZ010001520.1:0-10902 GCA_034696405.1 Isotoma caerulea
GTAATGAAACTTGAAACTTGTGTCTTGTTTTTGTTTATTTATATTAGAGAGGAAAAGTAGATTACAGTGGAGGACTTGAAGAAATTCCTGAGCAATATCGTCCTTGCGAATGGTTAGCAGAGGTTACTGCCAAAAGAAGTCCGTACTTCCCTCAACTTGGTGATGATTTGGTCTACTATCGACAAGGACATGAGTTATATATTAAAGAAGTCGAAAGTAAAAATATGTATGAGATCCCTAAGAAGCTAAAAAAGAGCCTTCCATATGTACAAAAACCAGATATGGAGGTAAATTGATCTACACTTTGTATTTTAATGTATGGTCATGGATTTATTGAATTTTAATATTTAAACAACAAATTTTTTAGCCTGAAGTATCCGTCCGAGTTGTAGGAATTAAATATGAGCTTGAACCTCCACGATTGGTCGCCTTAAAGTTGGCTAGAACAGATTGGAAATCGCGTGAATTAATTGGAGAGCACTTCTACGTAAAATATCATGATGTTCCAGATGTTGTGGATTTCCTAATTGTTCGCCAAATGTATGAAAAATCAGTCAGACGTAGATGGAATGAAGGAGACAAGTAAGTGAAATGCAATCTGTTTCGGATATGAAAGACCCGTGTAAAATTGTAAATTTATTAATCACCAATTGGCTATTTGAATAGGTTTAGGTGTTTAATTCAACGCGAATGGTGGCTGGGAACAATTGAAAGCCGTCAACCTTTTGATGATAAATTCCAAGATTCAAACTATTTATGTTATAAAGTAACATGGGACAATGGAGATCCTGAACGAATGAGCCCTTGGGATATGGACTTAATTCCTGACGACTTCGGTAAAAATGACCTTAAAAGTTCTTTATTTTTATAAAAATCAGGAAAAATATTTCATACTTACATCGTATCATCTTCTCTTTGTATTTCATCGTGTAGAAACTCCTGAGGATCATTCAGGACAAGAAGGAATCCCAGCATCGGAAGAAGACTTAAGAATAGGATTATATGAACCCACACCACTGGATTGGCCTCCACATGGACATCAAGATGCGCAGTGCCAGAAGATATCTAACTTACTAGAGCAAGTAATGGGCCTTGCTATATCAGAAGCATTTTTAACTCCAGTTGACCTCAACTTATATCCGGACTATTCTTATATTATAACTTACCCTATTGATCTTTCGACAATCAAATCAAGACTTGACAACAGATTCTATCGCCGAATTGATGCTCTCAAGTTCGATGTGAAATATATTGCTATGAATGCTGAGAAATTCAACCAGTTAGATTCTGACATTGTAAAACATTCTAGAGTTATCAGAGATGTTTGTTTGGAAATCATTAGGTTAGTAAACACATTTTACTTTTATAAAAATTATGATGAATTTTATACGTTTATAAATAATTTCTGTTTTCTATATAGCAATCCGGATATTACCGAGTTACATCCTGTGTACCACAGCATAATGAAAAACTACACTAAAAAAGAAGCCATGGATGTTAAAAGTGGGGGGCGCAAAGGTGCTGGTGCGGGTTGCAGCAAAAGTTCTGGAAATGCAGGTAGAAATGAAAAAGGATCAAGAAATTCTGGCAGGTCACAAAGAGGACATGTAAGGAAGGCACATGGACGAAAACAAGACTCGGATGACGATAGTGAGGAAGAAGCTTCTGACATGACATGGCAAGACAGATGCCTTGAGTTATTGAATAATATCTGGCATTGCAAAGATGCTGCACCTTTCAGAGAACCTGTTGATATAATTGATAATCCAGATTATTATCATGTAATCGATACTCCGATGGATTTACAAACATGCAGGGAAGAACTACTTGGAGGAAATTATGAATCTCCTAACGATTTCCATAAAGACATGCAGATGATATTTTCTAATTCAAAGCAATTTAATACTGATAAACACTCAACAGTAAGTGCAAAAAAGCCAAAAGCCAAACATTATAGATATATAGAGTCAAAATCGAATATAAAAGCCTAATACATATTATTTATGAATTCATGAATTCATTTAACTATTTTAGATCTACTCGATGACCCTTCGCCTTCAAAATATGTATGAATGTCAAATAAAACCAATCTTACGGTTGGGTCAACGGACGAGTAAACGTAACAAAAAGTCCTCCTCAAGAGGATCATCACCTCCAAAACGTTCATCATCACGATTTGGCAATACAAGTTCAACTTCAACCCCTCGAAAAAATCCAAAGCGCTCAGCAGCTGCTAAAAATCCTTATGTTCATAATGAGCACGGTGAATCTAGTGATGACAACGTTGGTCGTAGATTAAGAACTAGAATGACTACGAAACGAGGCGGTAGCAAATATTCTAGAACTGAAAATGGAAATGTTAATGGAAGACCCGGTGTAAATGGACATCGAAATCATCCTTCAAGAACGAATGGTTATTTCTCCCCCAGAGGATCTAATGATCAAAGAACAAGGTCACAACCCACCCGTCCGAGACCTGTAAAGAAATTTAGAATTTCATCCGAATCCAGTCATCCAAGTAGTCCAAGAAGAGGTATGGCAACTAGAAATAGTAACACTCCGTCCGCAGGATCAATTTCTCCTCCTTCCAAATCTGCTAAAAAACATAGGATACCTATAAAAGACGAACCTGATAGTGACGAATTTGAGGACAGTGATGAAGTGACTATGCCTACCCTAAATAAAGTTAATGACGGTGATAACGATAAAGATGAAGATTACTCTAATAATTCGGATAATGACACGGATGAAGAAGTAAATCATGCTTCTTTGAGACGTTCCACTAGAAAACAACCTACAAGACGACGACATGAGTCCGAAGATGGGTATTGTTATGGTAAGTTGTAGACTCAAAATGTATTATCATTATTCATTCACCATGATTGCTTTGTGTTTCACGCTTGACAAAGTTTGTGACGTCTCTATGTTTGATTTTACAGAAACTCGGTTTCGAGGTAAACATGTGCAAAGTTATGCTGATAATGACGCAAGTGACGAAGAAGATGAAGGCCGTTATGGAAAAAGGCGCAGAATTGAACCACTAGGGTCTCCTACAAGACCTGGATCGTTGAGGGGTTCTCCTCGACAACCAGTTCAGCCCCCAATTCTAAGACGATCAGGCTACGCTATATCTGAAAGTGAGGGGTCACACGAAGAACAAGAAATTGATCCAAATCAACCAGGTCCATCCTCGAGATTTATGCGCGGATCGGTAGCGAAACCCAATACCGCAGCAAAATCGAACGGAATTAGAATAAAAAATGAGTTGCATGAGGAAGAAGAAGAAGATGACGAAGTCAATGCAGACCACGACTCGGAGGAAGAATCTTCAGAGGAAGGAGATAGTGATGAGGAAAATAACGACGACGAAACGGAATCATATTCAAGAAAGCCTCGGGCAACTACTCGTCGAAGTAATGATGTAAGTAAAGTCTCAAAACGAAGGACTCATGTTTCCTCAGATGAAGAAGACTATTCATCATCTCCTGCTAGGAAACGGAAGGTAAATGCAAATTAACGACAAAAAGGTTTTAAAATTTTAATTTCACGTACATTTTCATGAGATAGTTTATGATCACATTTTAGACTAAATTGTTAATACGTAATGCAATTAATTTTTGGTGTTTACAGGCTGCGATTGCATCATCAGGTCGTCGTTCTACGCGAGGCAACCGACCCGATTATGCAGAAGACGACAGTGATAGTGAACCCCGAATTAGTGTCAGCTCTCGAGGACGGATTAGAAGAACAAAATCTTTTCTGGGAGATCAGTGATACAAGTGAATAATTTAGTTTGATTTTTAATAATTGTATTAAGTTTGTGTACATTGTGTGTATACTAAAATATCTTAAGTTAATCGTATTCGTATCGAATTTCTGTTCGTATTTATTAAGTTACCTCTGATATGACCGTGGTGTTACCATTCCTTCTTTCTTTGACTCTTTAAATAATCATACTGGACAACTTTGACGGTAGTATTTTAATTATTTTGTTTTCTGTAAATTAGTTAATAAGAAGTAATTATTATGAACGTCACCTTTAAGACGTTGAGAGCTCAGGGTATTGTGTACATTATTGCTCAGATATTTAACGCAAGAATTTAAAAAATGTTAATGATGTTTTCATTTTGCATTTTATGATGATGGATCTATTATCATGCTTGTTCTCCCAACGTTTTAAAACCTATTTTAACTTTTCTGTCTGATGTTGACGCAACTCGTAAATCCCAAAACGAGGTTGGTTGTATTCCTTAATGTATCCTCAGTTTATTTAACTGTACATAGGTAAATGTGATGTGATAAGTTAGATAAGGCTGCTATTTTAAGTATAAAGAAGTAGTTTGTTCACATTTTGTGTATTATGTTTCACTTCAAGTGCAAATAAGTTTCAGAATCGAAAATTCTGAAAAAGCAGGGGTTAATTGACTCAAGTCATATTCTATAATGTTTTCTACACAATAATTAAGAAGAAACAATGTTAACTTGACTTGTTCTAAATAAACCTATCAATGTTTTTTTTAAACTAAACGTACGAATAAACGTCAGGAAATATTAAAATCATTTTGAATGAAGTTTCTTGTGCGTATGCCATTATATTTACAACCAATAGCCTTATTACATGTGTAATTTATGAATTAAGAGCTAACCGAAGCTAAGGTTCCATATTTCTTTTAATTACTTGAAAGTGTAGGAAGGACTAGTCAACAGGTAACAACAGAAAATGGGTTAAGCAGTAATTATGAAAGACACGAAACAAAGGTAGAAATTAGGTAGAAATTTGAGTATAGCATCAACAAAGCATGGTCTAATTTATTTATCTGTCAATCTCTGAAAACACTCAGCTCATCTTCTCGTTCATTCATTCATAAATATTATGCCAGTATAGCATACATGAATTATGCAATTCTAATTAAATTCCACCTTATCATTATCACTAACCAAGAGGAAACTACAATGTAGGCAGTAACTTTAACTAGAAGTCATTGCCCGAGTAATACTTAATACAATCAAAATAGAAACTACATTATGTTCCGTAAGTAATTACGAAAAAGTAAGTATATGTAAGTACAGCAATCCTGTACAGAATCTGAGAACTTCAAGTTCAAAGTATCTTCTGCATTCTGCTATGCTACACAGCAACCATTTTACTATCATTTATAGAACTTTTATAGTAAGTTACATTTTTATTTAACTGCATGTTTCCTTGTCAAACCAGATTTGATTGCCTTTCCGTTTCCTTTGAATGATCAATCGCAATCAGATATCTCCCACAAGCAACATCATCATCAGTTATACCATAATATCATCCAGCAGTGAGAATCATCAATGGTGTGTTTGAAACAACATAAAAATGTGAGAAGTAAAAATAAAGATGCCATTCACAACGAACTTATTGCGATACATGTCTACTGCAATCTATTCTAATAATAAATATGAATAACCTAAGGGTTTCTCAGCAGTACCAGTTATACTGACAGCACCGACAAAGTATGAGTATTTTTAAACTTAGGATCAATAGCTTGATTTCTACAAGTAAAAGGCATTCCTCTACTGCATAAACATACCACTTTCATGATTGCTTTTGCTGCTTCAACAAGAGTGGACTGATGTTAAGTCAAGGATAAAACCATCCGAAAATAAAATCAACCTCATCTTAATCTCATCAATTCATTTCGTCCTTCGTCATCACCGTCTCACGATTCACGAAGACATTCTAGAAAAGATTTACTTCCAAAAATGGAAAGACAGTTAATTCAGTTATACACCCACAGCTAAGCCAACATTATGATGAACCAATATTACCACAAGTATAAGAAGTCAGAAGAAAACTAAAGCAAAAACTTCATCTTCTGATATCCGTTTTATTTTCTTTCCTTCTCAGATTTACAATTATTCATAGAGCAACTCTAGGTACATATATGTACATGAAGTGCTGAAAATACAAACAATATTTGTTATTTTCATCACCCATCTATGCAAAAATCATATCAAATATTAAATGCTACAGAAAAATTAGATGATGATGCACATAAAAGAACTCTCACTTTTTATCCCTTTTTTCGAGTCTAAAATATTTTTTACATCAACACCTTATCCAATCAAAATCCTCATGTGTTCATCAATTCCAATCTACTTTAATATTGTATTACACACAGGCCGAGGGTTGAATTCCTATTCTATATATCTAACCAACCCCAACCTTTCGTATAAAGTTGAGCTCAGCAAGTTGTTCTTTCGAGCGAGAAAGACTTGCTTGGTGAAGTAAATCCTAAGCTCTCTAACTGATGAATAAGCTAACGAAGGGAAGGGAAGGGAACTCGCTCGCTCGTCTCTTATAATATTCGATATTCCGTTCAACAAAAAGGCTGAAGTTAGACTGTCTTTCTTGCACGATGCACTCAACTTCCAGTTTATTTTTAGAACAGGTTGTTATACTACTACACACGCTCTGTGAGTGAATACTTGCTCAACTCGTCCTGTTCCCTTTCCATTTACTTTGTGTTCATCGTAGTTGTTGCTACGCTTGTCGCTTCTATATACTCTAAAAATCATCATATCACGAACGATCCATCCATCCCACAGATGAATGTACCTTTTTCCTTCCAACATCCGTACGCAGTACCCTGTACTCGTCTATCGTTCACTTCTTCTTCTCACGTCTAATGTATTCTATCGAACAGACACCTTGCACTGCTCTATTATTTACTCATTTTTTCCATTAAACGCCTTTTTGCCTAACTAACTAACTTTGTTAGATTGTATAACTATCATACACTACATTTCCACACAGACACTGAAACATTGGAATCACTCAATAGTATAGTATACACTCTAATTCACAGCACTAACAGAAAACAGTATAGTTCACCAACAACTTGTTAGGTTATTAGCTCATTTCCTTCAGCCCCTCTTTTCTCTGTTATATGGTAATCTTCTGCTGTAGTTGCCTGTCCTCCTCATTTATTTGTGTTTTATGTCAGTCTGATTCTGTCCACACGTCGTTCTCGTACTGCTGCGTAACGTAATAAAATAAAAGTGAACATTTATTGATTAACTCTTCGAATTTTCTATCAATTTTCCACGTGTGATTGTTCGAAACATTTGGAAAACATTACTTGATGATTCCTCAAGCCTCCTTGTATTCTCTTGTCTTTTGTCGCCATCGCTAACTTGTCTTTCGGGAAATGTGGTCAACTGCAATCGGTCGATTTTAATGGAACTCGAAGTTCTTATAAATAAACTCAGCTAAATCACCAAAGGTCACGAACCGGATCAAACGAATCTGCAAAATAGAAAGCACATAATTCCATGTAGCCCATTCCAAGACTTATTTAGGTTATATAGGTAAAAATAAAAAAGTACAAAAATAAACTTTCACAGTGTTTGGTAGCTTGAAGTTACAGCAATAATCCAGTTTTTAAATAGAGTTGCTACAGAATTCAATCTTTCGCTAATATCGAACATCGCTAGTGATTCATTTTATACGAACTCAAGTAGTTACCCCGTCCGTGCTGGAAAACGGTGGGAGGGATCTGAGATCTTAATTATCTTCATAAAAAATCTTTTGTACGAATATAATCATCTACAGTCTTCCTAGTTAGCAGCTTAAACAAAGTGTCATTTCATATTTCATCAGACATTATGGGGACCTGCAACGAGGTAAAGTATAATTCAATTTTTATCATTTACTAGAGCTTGCTAATGATAATAACGGAATAATATGACTCAGCCTGAATGAACGCAAATTATGACAGGCGACAGGGCTAAAAATTTTATAATAAACCATTACATCACACACCTTCATTCTCCCCATCCATCAAACTTCAATCCAATACGTTATTGCATATTGGCTTAAGTCGTATGTTGCATGTTTCGCTGACTGCGAGGCTGACTTCCTCCCACGAGAAAAGTGAAAGTTGACACAACTGAAAGTACAATAGAAATATTACTACATACAATTTAAATTACTGACAGTTTAAATCTATAAAGATAGACGAGATGGACACAATAGGCTAGTCATTCATGTTAAACAGTCAAAATATCTAAAGAAACTGGACCAATGTCAGTCTGTCTTAATTGACCTGCTTTAGATTTGATATGATTTTAACTACATATTATACTTCATTGACATTGGTAATTTATGAACAGCAAGCAGTGCATCTGTCATTGCAGCTATATGTTTAATATCAATCATGAGAGGAAATACTTATTACATGCTTACAAATTTATACGTTGATCATTTTATAGGCAAAACATCCGAACCGAATGGTGACTGCTACGGTTTTAAAAATTGAATTCATATAATTTCAGGACTCTCAAGAACAACCGGAGGCACAACAAGGACCAATGATCGCAGTTAAATATGCTACAGGACCACCTGCAAGCAAGATGGTCATAGATCATTTAAAGAAACTATTGGTTCAACGACAAAATTCGCGTGAAAGCGATCATGAGGTAAGAAATTTGTAACGAAAATAATGAAATAGAATATAACGATAGCCTGTAATTTAATTCTGAACCATTAAAAGTTCAACAGTTCAACTCTCCCTTGAAATCGACTAAGGATCAAAGTTTAAATACTAAAGAATACAATCAGTAAAAATATTTTATTTGAATTGGTAGATAGATTCAAAACCAACTCCGTTGATGTCAAACTGAATTATCCTGTATAAAATTCTTAAATGATTAAAAATAATAAACTGAGTATGTACCTTAATTGAAAACATGATATTTTACATTTTCAGGGAAAAAATGCCGTTGCACAATCTGCATCAGGTTCGAACTCCGAAGATGCATCGTTTTTCTCTCAGCTTTCTACTTCGTCTTCAGAATCAGATTCTGATTCTGATTCCTTGTTCATATTCGAAGACATCTCAAACCAAGAAAACAGGAAAAGTAGCGGTGGAAGACGGCGTCATAGACGACAAAGATCGTATTCCTCGTCCAGTTCCTCATCACGATCCCCAGTTGAAAAGAGACGGCGAAAACCTGTAAGTCAAAAACACAACACATTAGACTTTCATAATAACTTGTCACTACGTAAGTTTGGCAATATTTGTTTTTATTGCCTAAAATTAATTACATATTTGTTTGGTATCTCTTACAGGGATGTAAAAGCACAACATCGCTTTCATGTATGGATGACAATGGACGTTCAACTTCAAAGGCAGCTCAAGATTCTTCTACAAAGGACATTTTTTCCACACAAACGGCCTCAAGAGAAGACGATTCTTCTGCAAATGTAACATCTTCTCACAAGGACTCTTCATCCGATGGGGAGAACATTTCGGTGCAACCAGAAGAAGCTGGAGTTACTACTCCTTCCAGTTCAAATCGCTTTCAAAAACTCAAAACTCGACGTGATCGTAATAGAAAACGAAGAATGTCTGAAACTAACTATGCAAGTAATCGCCCTAACTCAAACACCGGGACTTCTTCCCAAATTCCAACTATTGTTATCTCGCACACGGAAAATGATAATGTTACTGATAATACAACCACAACTACCATCCCTTTAAATCATAACATTACATCTACAGAAACTGAAGCGGCTGTTGACATACAAACAAATACTGATGCCAGTGGAACAAATCTTAAAGTTGAAACAGCTTTACCGACTGTAGGTCAAAAACCCTAAACTTAAGGAAACTTCCACTACTTTAACTATATTATTACCATAATTCCGTAACAAACATTTCCATTTGATTTAAGTAAAGTAAGTAGTAGTAGATTTTTATACACATTTTAAGCATGGTAACTTCATTTGTACTGAATCTAAGAATTTGTATATATGTAGAAAAACTAAAATGAATCTTTTTTATGGTTCATTGTGAACAAAAGCAAAAAATACCATTATTACCAGTTACTATGAATTAGTCTACCCTAAAATTAGGGACTATGTAAAATGCGTCCTATAATGTATAGTTTACGTTGTCTTAAAAACTTTTTCATTTAATGAAATTCTTCAACAAAATCTTACAATAATTTTAATAGAAAGCATTAAAAATTGAACCCAATTCTGAAAGATCATCCAGAGCACGACTAACTCATTTTCCTTTGGGTAAAGGCTTTCCATTGACGTGTTGCAACAACATGGGTCTTCAGCACTGTACGTTTGACAGCTTTACTTTGATTTTTTTTCCTGGTATAATGAAATTAATTAAGCACAATGAAATAAAGGCTCATTCGATACAATACGTTTAAAAGTATAAACAAAAGTATTCAAAACTCAAACTAACCGTTTGTAAGTTTTCTTTTTCTTGAGATTTCGGCCTGAGATAATACCATAACTTCTATCAAAATCATAAGGATCGACAAATTCTGCAGAGGTTGCTTCAGAACTAACAACACGAGCACCATTCGTCGGATATTGTTCAGCTTTTTGCACGTCTTTTAAGTAGCAAGGAGTACGACCAGGAACTTTAGGACATGGATTTAGAACTTTTACGGACAATATATTTTGTAAAGAATTCTTTAATATTTTAGGAGTCCTTGCTTTTCGTACAAGTTTTCGATCCGTTCTTATCACTTTTACTGGTAATTTATTTTGAAAAGAATTCTCTAATACTTTTGGGGTCTTTATCTTTCGTCGAAGATTTTCCTGTTGCAGACGGCTGCTTTCTTCATCCCATTCGCATTCGTCTTCAAATAGATCAAGGCTTGTGTTAATATCAGGTTCAGGTGTACTGCGACGTATTTTCTTATTCTGCCTCAGTGAACGGGGCATAGGATCTTCCATTATTGACTCAACTGTTGCAGTGCTCATGTTTAATATGTTTCGAGCACAACGATCTTCACACGAGTTATTGTTATCTAACCTTGAATTATTGTAATTTTCTTCGTCATCAGACTCAAAGATGTTAAATCCTCCAGGCGTCTCAACAACTAGCGACAGTCGGGGTT
>JAQFZZ010001521.1:0-10898 GCA_034696405.1 Isotoma caerulea
ACAAATTTAACACACTTTGCATTTCTTCTTTCTATTACTGTGTATAAATTCACTTTTTCCATTAAACTAAAAACATTTATATGAATTCCCAGGCGTATTCTTTTTTTCTTATGCTTAAAACCTTTACAGATTCTTGAGTACAAGTACGCAAGTAAAAACCGACCCACTTTTTGATCAATCTTTGATACACATTTTCACATATCGACTTCAAACTTTCTACACTTGCTCTAGACCCCCATAGTTTGGATAAATTCGCAGGAGGGCCCTATAGAACCATTCCCAAGGTTACAATAAAAAGGTCAAATTTTTGACCCGATGTAAAGATGTGTAAAGGGCAACATTTATTTTCGATATTGCTTCTCTACCACCACCGCATGCTTTATTTGATGTACAGGGACTCAAAATAACCCTTAACGGACCTCAAAACACCCATCTTCACCACCAACTTGACAAAATGAGACAATGGGTTTAAATGATACACTGACCTACGAAAATAGGTTTAAACATAAAACAATGACCCCCATGACCTTGACCACACCCCAAAGGGGCAAAATAAGATTAGGGGTTTAAATAATACACTGACCTTTTAAATAGCCAACACCAATTGACTGTTTCACACTTGATAAACTAAGACTGATTTGTTTTTGTTGATAAATTAACTTTGACAGTTATTACAGCAAATATGCAGTCATCTGGAAGTCAAATAGTATATAATCTGGTTCATTTAAAATTCATTGTTTAAGGGTTACGAAATCTTTCTGTCAGTATGAAGTGTGTTTAATTTTGCTTTGGGTAGAAGTTAGTTGAAAAATGCCTAGAAAAGTTGAGTGAAATTTTTTATGAACTTTCTAAATTGCCCGAACTCGTTCATTGCCTGGTGGTTTGGTCATGACAGTGACTTTAACTCCAGTGACTTTCTGTGCATTGTGCCTAGTGTGCCTATTTTTGCTTATGATGTTTCCAATGTTGTTTAATTCTGTTTGTAAAAAAGATCAATTTAACGGTCTCAGAATTAGATTTTTACTAATTGTAAGCAGTTGTCGAAAAAACATAGAGCCTGTACACATGTTCAACTTGATTTCAAGGTTTTGAATAAGCAATATTATTGTCCACATATTGGTGCAGATTTTTCCTTTGAATCCGTGCAAAGCTTTAACAAGATAACATAACATACTCAGAGGCCACTAGTTGGTGCAAATGGAAGTAAAGATATCAGCACAAGGTTTCACATGAGTTTCCAATTTTGCTTGAATTCCATTTAATTGACATGGCATCCATTTCACAATGATTTAATGTTATTTAGTAAGGATTTTTTTAAATGATATCTTTTCGAATCTTCAACGATTCCAGATAGATAAATGTGTCCCAATGCCTTGTGATTTTATAAAATTACAGTACAATTATACGCTACGTAAGCTGGAAATTTGTGACTCAGTATAATCGATTAAATAATATAATCAAGAATTTCCCATTTAAAAACTTGGAAATGTTATTTAAGAATAGAATGTATTTCTTTAAATGAAACAGGCCCGAAAGCCCACCTCGTGTCACAGTGCCAAGTAGAAACATGGAAATCACAATAAACTAACTATCTCCTATTTCGGTTTGTAAATTTTTTTAAATGAATGAATGCCAGGGCATTACGGTCTAGTTATCATCTTTCAAAATCAGGAATGTCTACAGGGTACCAGATTTCCGATTAAAACAAAAGGTTGTATCAAAATTACTTTCTACAAAAATTATTTTTAAGATAATTATTGACTTACTCCAGGTGTGAAATACTGTTTCAGTTTGCAGAGATGATAACTCGATAGTGGAAGACGAACATATGTAAGAATAGACGAAATTCGCTATTCTATCCCTTGTCTAAAACTCAGATAATCATCTTGACATTGATTTATTGTTTATTACTTTTATGTTTCTTGTACAATTATTATAATTGTAGGGTAAAAGTATGTGAGGCTAGTACGCTCTACTGCATACTAGCCAGGTATTTAATACAATGCATTGTAAGTCGACAGACACTCTGTTCTTAGCCATCAACTAGACTCGAGTTACTTCTTCACCTCTCAGCTTCGGCTGAGAGGTATTTAAATAAATAAATCCTTTATTCTCCCAAAATTCGGGTTTAACTTCACCTTCTTTATTTCATCCGATTTCATACTAC
This sequence comes from Isotoma caerulea, assembly GCA_034696405.1. Taxonomy (NCBI): domain Eukaryota; kingdom Metazoa; phylum Arthropoda; class Collembola; order Entomobryomorpha; family Isotomidae; genus Isotoma; species Isotoma caerulea. Next base: position 2,168 of record JAQFZZ010001521.1, read on the forward strand.
ATTATTCTCGTTTAATCTATTAGGCAATTTAGCCAATAAACTTACTGGTGACTCTGATTAAAAAGAATTTTTCCTGGTTGAACCTCACTTTTGGTTCGGAGTTCTTTGCCTCCCGTTTTATATTCCACTTCGGGAATTAACATTTTGTGCGCGTCATATACCATAGTTAAAACGTTAATGCAGCGACAGTTCTCCTCTTCCATTACCAGCCGCTTCCTTCTTCGGACCACGGATGCCGGAAACTTTCTCCACAATAACGTTCTTCACGGCACCATACCGTCCAATTCTCCGGTGAGAATTTTTCTGCTGTGATGGGGTGACCTGGCCCATCATTTCTACATTCTCCTGTCGGTAACAAATAAACTTTTCTTCTCTAATTCTTTTTTCTTTGTACTATAGTTATTACGGTTACCAAGAAAGAGAAAAGTTATAAAAAAGGTTTCGTTTCGAGGTTTCGATTTAATTAAAATTGTCTATAAATTTGAAAATTCTAAACTCAGAGTCAAATTCATAATCAAAATTAAGATTCTTACAATATTTTTTCAAAACTTTATAATTAGACAGACTTCTTTTAAGTCAAAATTTTATCGAAAATCCGAACGTGCAATTAATTAAGTAAAACTATTAGAGAACTTACCATACAGCGAGAAACAAAAGAAAAATCGCTGGTAAAGTTCAGAGTTCAATTTATTCACTCACTCACTCACTCTAACTCAAAAAGCGTAGGATACGCTGTAAAATTTAATATTGTTAACGAACAATTAATACTTTCTGTGTGTTTTTTGTCAGCAAGACAAAGCTTTACATTTTTCCGGGTATTTGACACCCGCAGTTCATAAAAAGGGAAAAGTGAGATTTCAGGGGCAGAATTCAGAAAACTCCAAAATCTATCACTATGTTAAAATAGAGATTTAGCTAATTCATCCATTTTAACTTGCATCATGCATAATAATTGACCAAAATTTCATAGAAAATTTCAGTCATTAGTTTGAATAAGGTAAAAACTTTTCTTTCAATTTCGGGAACTTTCGAACATAATCTGATGGATATGTCTCAAGTTACCCCAGTTAGCATTCCTTTTTAGATTAAGGCTGACAGTCTTATCTCCAAATCTTTAATTAAGTTCTGTTGGATACCTAACAGCCTAAGCCAGCCAGCCTCTAAGCCATCATTTAGCTAGCTCGAATAATACGTAAGGCCGTCCGAATTCAATTCGGCCGAATTTCTGAATTCATGTCAAATTTCATAACTCAGTTAAATTGTGTACATGACAATATTAAGATAATTTCTATTTAAATTTGTCCTAATTAATTTTTCCAATTGTAATAGACACATCATATAAGTACACATGTTTAAATTACTGAGCGGAAGAATTCCGCATAAAACGATAAAAAGCGTCTTCCGTTCCAAAGACATACTTTTCCCAGTCGAATGAAGGCTTCGTATAAGTAACATCTAACACTTCCGACGGAGAAGCAGTAGGAGAAAAACAGCTTTTTCGGACTTCCCGGAGGGATGTTACCAAATTTGTCCATGCTATCTCACTTTCATGGACATAGCGAATTAGACCCCTCACATCAAAGCCCGGAAATCTCCGCTGGACGTTTGCCACGTATTGAGGATATCCTCCATCGTATGAACATTTAATCATTTCAAAGGAATAAGGGAACTTCATGTACTCTACAGCACACATGTGCGCCTCGCACACATAGTGGCTGATGGAACTCTGATGCTTCAATTTTCGTATAGTCGCCTCACTCTCGCAGGTGTAATCCATTACAGAATCTCCTACCGTGGTATTGAACCGGAGAAAAATCTAAAATTTAAATCAATAAAAAAGAGTCGAATAAGATAAGATAAATTTAATTTGTACCATTGGTCATTTACATCACATTATATAATCACATTATAAATATAAGTCATGATAATAATGATTTGTCTTTTAAAATTATTCATAGACTTAATTACCTTATTGGAATTCACGCAGTCCTTACATGCGTCTTCTAATTCCGGGTCTGAACGGAAAAGGATCTCTCCTAAGACCTCTTCTCCGTCCAACCCTTCCATGTCCAATTCTGTTTCGATGGATCCCTCTGAGCCGTTGTGGTTGCCGAGAAAAACTCTACCATGCCCACTGGCTAAAATAAACACCAAGAAACAAATCAATTTTCCGACCGACATTGTACCGTCTAAAGTACTATGGAATTGTTGTGTTTAAAGAATTTGTAAGTAGAAAGGATAAAATTAGAATGAAAATTATCTCGAAATGTTACTTACTTAAGTAATGAAATAATGCCTTGACGCGATGACTTTATCATCGAATGTTTTCCAATTCTGTAATATAGGCACTTTTAAAAGTAGAGGTAAAATTTTGATGATATTGTTGTTTAAAATACAAAATCATGTTTGTACTTTAGCTAAGTTGAACTGTTTAATTTTTAAATGATATCAATCCCTCTCTTTTGCTGTATACGCATTTTTAGAATGAATGTTTAATGTAAAATGCAAAATTTGCATAGAGAGTTAAAACACAATGTATCAATGAAAGTTTAATCAGGAGGAATCACATTGTAGGAGATAAAATTCTGTATAGACAAGCCTTCTCATAATTGCGTAAGAGTAGTGTTTGTAATGTACAATTACTGTATGTACGTGAAAAGTTCGACTCTGTTTTAGTCTTACTTTGTAGTTTGTTTAATCTTATCATATAGCGTATTGTAACATCTGCATTTAAAATGGTAAAAGGGTAAATGAACCTTCCATTTATAAGTTACGATTACTTTGCTATTATATTTTAAACCCAATGAACATGCATTTTGGGCTCAATAACGCGCCAAGTTGTTTCAATAGATTAAGTATACGTTTTTCGAAAAATTGTTTTTGTGCAAATTGTTGTAGTTCATTGGTTGCTGATAAATGAGTGCCAAATGAGACTACAGTGTCAGACTTCAATAGTTTATTCAAAGACAAAGACAGACTAAGACAACTGACTGGACAGCGTGACAGATAATTAATGTTGATCGCATTGGGAGTTTTTTGCCAGTGATGGCCTTAAGCATAAATGTTAATGACTGAATTGCATTTGAGATTTCATTCATTTGAGAAAAGAAGAAGATATGAAGTAAAAGTGCACCAAGTGCATAAATTGTCTACTCTTGTCTATAAAGTAAGAAGGATTACGAATGGATGATTCTTTCTATTAAACCATTTAGCATGTGCTAGCTTATGTGTTTAAGAGAGGAAATTACGTATTGTAAATGTGCTTAATTGGCAAAATGGGTTTAATAAAACCAAAGCTTTTAATTGTAATTGCTTTATTCTTACCAAAAATCTTTCCCTTGGTAGTTTTGTCTTTATTAAATCTTTTTATTATACTTCGAAATCGTTGCAACAATGTGCAAGTTTTCACTTATTTAAACAATTGTGGAGGGACTCATTTTATTCACCTTGACCGGGTATTGGTTCATACCGGTCGAGAGTCTCTGGCGGTTACCCCCTAAGGCAATGGTGCGGTGCATCGGTTGTGTGTCCCACCCCGATTTTGTCTACATTGTAGACAATCCGACCGCAGATGACGGCGAAGCCGGAGATTGCAGAAATCTAACCGAATTAGCAGAAAATCCGGAACGGAGGGGCTACCACTTCGTGTGCGAAAGGTTCTTCTGCTTCAAGGAGTTCTCAGTCTTTCGAAGGCGGTTTGCCTTTATAGGATGCACCGGTGCTAAGTAATTTAAGTTCTAAAAATCTTTTCTTGTCTTAGAGTGTACTTAACTTCAAGCTTTCAGACAACTAGAGTCTAAGTCTATCGTCTAATATTTAGTGATTTATTTTCTGATATTTCTTATTTTATTTAGTGGGACGTGATGAAGATATAACCTATGCTAATGAACATGCGGCGGAACTCGAAATGAGTCCATCCGTAATTCGTTTGGGTAAGTTACCTTACCATACTGTTTGTAATCATCTAGTTATAATAAGTTCCTAAGATTCTTACTTTACTCAAATGATGTCTTGAAATGGTCATAATACTCCTAAGTCTAAGTTATCTTTATGTTATTGCTTACAGGTCTGAAGGCTTGGCTGCGAGAGGTCCCCCCCTAAGTGCTGTGGGTGTGAGGAGCTGTCCGGTCGCTTCTCTGGAGAAGGACTGTCCTGTAGTCCTGATTATACTCATATTCATAATTGTTTAATAATTTGATCATAATTGGTTTCATTTTCACATATACTTGTAATTGGTTTGAAGGGTATGAGAAATTAAATATCTTCTCCTAATACTCTTATAGTAAGAAAATGTAATTTTAGCTCTGTTGTAGGAAAATGCATGTCTCGGAAGATATATTTTTGAGTTTTCAAGTCCATCCGTAAGACAAATGAACTTCATAAACTAGTTGATTATGCCTGCTACTTTCCTAAGTTTTGGTTATCGGCCAAATTTGCATTACGATCTGAATGCATTAAAATATGCACCATTCATACCAGAATAGTCTGGTTATCTTTTGATGATAATGAACGCTGACGGGGAATTTTACTTTTCCAAGTTCATTCAAACGCTTACTTAAATTTCTTTATCTGAGCAAAATTGACTCAAAGATCATGCATTGACTACGTTTGCTGTAGGTATGCTTGTTGCTGCATGTACTACGGTAGTCACGCAAAGTTTCTTCTATAAACTTTTTAGTTGCTTTTACGGAGGAATCAAAAACTATATGTTTTCATCAATTTAATCATAAAGTAATGCGTGCACTTCTTACAAACTACTTTCTTATGGAACCTTTTATGTAAAAGTTCATTTCTCTCTCTGTTCTTAAAACCATAATATAATAGAGAGAGAAGTTGGTGTCCATACCATGGGCAACATAGGGACAAAGGGTCGTGCATTGACCACGTACCAATCTTATTGGGATGCATGCATCGATTACGTATCATATTTTCATAAATTGTCATAAATAGACTGGATGAGCTTTACCTATAAAGCTATAGCATTTTCTGCCCGACTAAAATGTTAAAAATTTTTAATCTTAAGTTTATTCTATTCAGTAATAAATTGTCATTCTACTCAGTAATAAATTATTTCGGACATTCTTGAGGACCCACCATGTGGTGGTTCAAATTTCCTACCATACCGACTGCCTACTGTGGTATGCTGAGTTACATTAACTACTTCACCTTCCTTTCCTAAAAGATTTACCCCGTAAATCTCCGATGGAATGAAACGGGACTGATGCATACTGCTCATGCAGTGTATCATTCTCCTATATTATGGATGAAAGCGAAAATGTATGCTAAAGTACGTTGCACTCAACCTTGGGTTACTTCTCTACTTTTTCATAAATAATAATGAGCTCGTGATTGCTGGCTAAGAAAAAGTCGTATGGGGTGTGTAAAGTAAAGTAACTCGTAAAGTTCTACATGTATTTATGCCAGTAGGTTAGTGGTGGATCTGATGAATTGCTAAAGGCCAATGCCAAGGTTAACATGCAGTTGCTAAGAGCATAGGGTTGTTTCTAAGTTTCAAGTGAATATACCTTCACTTAATTGCCTGCAAGTAACATTCTGCTTGTTTTATCTAGCAAAGAAGCGAAGTTACCTATTGCATATTGAATTTAGTACAGAACCTAAGTAGTTGCATAGTATTATACACTGTTGTGACCTTAAAGAAATTATAATTTCCGAACTATTTTGTTTCTTTCTGATTTCTTGGTTAGATTTGTACAACTGCCGTAGTCAACAAGGAAAGTGTTAACGAATTGTTAGAAAATGAATTTGTGTACAAATCTGGGTTTGAACCTTTCGTTCACTAGAAGACGGATTCGAACGGATCCAAGTGATGTGTCTATTTCATAGTTTTCATTTACTTATTACCGACTTCTTGTATGTGTCATGGTTTACTAAATTACTTGGATAGGAAAGAAGGCATTCTACTCTACTATTACACTACTCTCAAGTGTAGTTTACTAAGCCTTTTCTACTGAGCTTATTGTTTCTGATATTATTGTCCTGCTTGTGGGACTTGTGAAATCGATCGTGGATACTAGATTTTAAAAAGGTAATAGTATTAAAGTGGTGAGTGATCCCTGGTGACCGCAATTAAAATTTCATTTCAGAGTGGTTTGTTTTAGAATCGAAAGTTCTTATGGCGTGTTCAACAAAGAGTGGAGCTGCCTGTTGCAATTGGGATTCTTTTCTTATCTTACAAAGTGCACACAAAGGTGTTGGCTTTATTATATTGCGGTTTTCCTGCTTGGTGTCTAACCCAACGGAATTTCGTGATGCGTTGTTAAAAGGTGTTGGGGTCTTAGGTCTGTTTGAGTCAGAGTGCTTAGATTTCTTAGTGCTTTTCGAGAGTAACTCGTGTGTAGGCAAAGCATATTTATTTTCCATTTCTGTAGGATTATGCACTTCTGACACGTTTCTTTGAAAGCTCTGGGTGTTTAGATATCGTTTCTTCGGGTTAGCATACCAGTATGGGGTTTCATTATGCATGTTCCGTTTGTGGGGAATTTCGTTCCCTAAAAGGCAAGGTTCCAAGTTCACTTTACTATCAACTGTAGGACTTGGAACCAGTCCTTTTGGAATATTCAAAGAAATATTCATCATGACCTTTATCATGCATTTCTGGGTTTCTTCGGAAGTTTCTGATTTCGTAATATCTAGTGGGTGATAGTCTAAAACTGCTCTTTCTATTTCATTGAAGGTTTTGAGGTTCTTTTTACGGATTGAGCCTGAAATGGACTTTGGTAGTCCTTCTAGTACAAAATGAATTTGCTCAGACCGTGGCATGGTACTGTCTACCTGATGGCACAGTCTCATAATGCTATTTAAATACGCGGACATAGATTCATTTGGTTTCAACTGTCTTTTATACAATCTAATTTTGTAGTTAGTGAGTCTATGCCTATGCTGTGTTTCATGATAGGTTTTGAATAGAATATTTTTAATAGGTTTCTAAGTTTCAAAATCAATCGTTGACTCAACGAATTGATTGTAGGCCATGTAGCTGATAATTGTAGCTACTGTATGTACCATACTGTTTCATTTCATTTCATATTTCATAATAAAGCTTTCTTACGAGTACTTCTACTCGGAGTTAGTTGTCAGCGCTGTCTCGTACTAGTACTACCTCCCCTCGTACTAGTTGACATGACGAAACCAGAGGTCAAATCGCTCTTTAATTTTTAATGGATCATTTGGGTCCAAAATGCTATAGGCCAAAGTGAAAGTTACCCATTTATGATGTCGGGTAATTTCATCTGGGTTAATAATGAATAAGTCTGACCTTATTTCGTCTGTGAGGTTAACTTCGATGACACTTCGATGTGCCTTCTGAAGTTTCCTGGTTAAATCCGGATCGGTTGTAATGAAAAATGGAGTATCGACTTGGGAAAGTAAAAACTCAAGAGATCTTGGTCTCCCGATTTTTATCTCTTCGGTATTCACCACCCAAGCCTCAACCATAGTTTGGTCAGCGGGCCATTTTTCAATGAAGATAACTTCACTTTCGAAAATATTTTTATCCAGGTTTTCTTGGATAAAATCTTTCACAGGGGTTTTTAATTGATCAAATTTGTATTGGTAAATGGTGATTTCCAATTTTTGAACCATTTTTGTTATTTATGGTATTTATAATAAGATCTGGAGAATTTGCTTGAATTATTTAGGATCGTCTAAAAATATTCTATAATTAAAAATTACATACTTTTAAATTTAAAATCAATTTAAAATATAAAACTTAAATAATTAAGAAATTTGTTAAAAATTTAATTTTACCTTATTCTGATTGACACACTTTGAGCAATCATTATAAATTGCTGGCGATGTTAGGTGATGAATAACCCCTTTCAATTTCTGGTGCCAAAAAGGCAGCAAAAAGGATACATTTTGAAATAGCAGAGAATAACATATTCGAAGAAATAAATTGTTTAGTTTTAAAAATTTAAAAATTTTAAGAATTAGTATATAAATAGAAATAAATTTTAGTTAAGTAAGTTTAATTTTAAATGTAGAAGAAAAATTTTAAGTTAAGAAATTTAAAAATAAATTTTAAGATAGAAATACGAAAGCTTAAAACGTAAAAGTTAGCAAATGATTTTCAAATTAAACATTATCAAAGACTGATGTCAATTCCAGTCTGCATTTGCGTTTAAATATTAAATCAATTAGCATTAAATTAAATTAGGAGAGAAAATAGCAAGCACGAAAGTTTAAAGTTTAATTTCTAATTTAGTCAAATGTCAACCTCATCAGGTTAAAAGTTCAGCAAGTTAGTTTCATCTGGAAAATAAATTGTTAAATTGTCAATTCAAATATTTTAATCATCATTTTATGTTAATATTAATTTTGAGACAAAATTTATTAGTGTAAGCAGTAGAATATAATATATATAATATATAATTTAGTATATAGTTCAATTTAAAATCTTTAAAAATAATAAGTGAAAAAGTGCAAAGACAATTAAAAAGCAAGCAAAAGCTTCAACAAAAGTAAAGCCTTGTGTAAAAGTGCAATAATCAATAAAACACAAGAGAGAACTTTGTATTAACTTTCTTCGAGTCGGAGCACTTCGAAGGAAATAAATTTAACGGGGTATAGAAACAGAAGCCCGTAGTAAAAAGAAAGCACTGTGAGATGACAGAACATTTAACCGTTCTGCCAATTGACGAAGTTTTTCAGTCTTATCTCCTAAAACTCTTTCAATAGCAGAGTCAGTGAGAGGACCACCAAGTAAAGTGGC
>JAQFZZ010001522.1:0-10892 GCA_034696405.1 Isotoma caerulea
GCCTTCTCTTCATTAATGATTACTTTTGTGTACTATAAATATATATGGTTGTGAAAAATGCATGGAGTTTGTTTGCATTACAGTTAATGTTATGCTTATAACTTCCATTAACTGTACCCATTAATTTTTAAATTAATTTAACAACTAATATAATTAATTTTAATATCTATTTAAAATCTTTCTTCCAAAAATGTTTTGTTGTAAAATGTTGCAAGAGTAGAATATGGCTAAGGGTTGGTTATAATAGTAAACCAAAGAAAAAGTTTAAAAGTTCAAAGTAACACTAATTTGTATGAAATATGCTATCTTCTACTCTTTTGCAGTTACTTATAAAAAATCCAGGTAAATTACCTGCAGGAAATTATGATCTACAGTGCCTCGTTTAGTAGTACTTACTTGTTAGTTACTTCATAATATGGTTAAAGTAAAACAAACTCTTTTGAAAGATTAAATAACAAACTAAACAGTATTTATCTACGAGTATTTTGAAATGTATAACAGTCTGCGTATAAGAGAAGAATTAGCGTAAGTTACCTGATGATATATCCGGGAAATATCAGCAGTTACCAATTCCAAAAATATACTATAAGTGTATAAATGTCAAGGTAAATGAATATTGAAATAAAATAAGTAAAAAAAATCCCATCCAAATCCAAATCCTACAAGCATTATTATTTTAAAGTTTCAAACGGTATCGCTGAACAATCACCGTTCATTTTATTTCTCATCGAATTGAATTTCATACAATAAGAAAATTTTATACGAGTCAACCACAAAACTCCTCACATCTTGAAATAACCCACACTGATCACTCACACTGCTAGTTTTTGAAGTGTGTAAAAGCCGTGCCGAGGCTCCATTCTCCACCCAATTACGCTCTTGGTATGGAAAACGTGAAGTAATTCTGAAGTAGTACGTAGTCAATTACATAAGTTATTAAATAAATAGCATTAACAATAATTAGAAGACAAATAATTGTAACCGACTTAAATTAGCTAATCAATAAGTAATCAATGCCCATTGTTATGAGATTATTCACTAGATTTGCTTATGAGACAGATAAGTATAACCAATATATTAGCTCAATGTAATAATTAATTATATTCATGCTCAAAGCACGCTATAATATCATTATTTATATTCGAAAAACGTTACCAATTAACTATATAATTAACCTATTATGTGACTCATACTTTCATTCCAGGGCGTTTACGATCGCCACCGTAAATATTTCGAAACTTTCATAAACTCGGTTACACGGTAACTTTCATTCTCATCCTATCATCAAACTCTAGTCGGACTACAATGTTTAATACTTCTTTCGTTGCATATATTATGTCTTGCTAGTAGAGCTCAGTCCAGCAGCAGCTCGTTTTAAAAACTCTGACAGCAAACGATTGTTTAAGTAGTAAGAGAAGTGAACTTAATCGTCTCACATGCCGATACTGATTAAAAATCCAACTACTATTATGCTTAGAACTAACAAGTGGATACAAACGACTCTTACTTAGCTAGACGTATCTTACTTTGCATATTAAAACAATTAGCGACGATCTGTGTACAACGAATTTAAAAGTAGACAATTTCATGTCCAAGTAGAAAATAGGAAATAGAAATATTAAATACGGTTTATGTACGGAAAATATTGTAGATGGTTAGTCTAATAAAATTTAATAGCTGTTATTTTATAACTATGAAATGCTTCGTTATAAAAACACTCCCACTTTTAGACTTGGTGTATGAAAAACTCCGAATCACAATACGGATAAAGATAAAATACTCCCCACAGCAGTAAGATAAACACTTTTAGATTTAGTAAACTATCATGCAATACTTATTATACTAAGGTTATTCGCAAATAAACACATCATTTTTAGCACTAATTACTACAGTTCTCAAGAGCTTTTCGGTTGCTGATCTTTGTCTCCAAATGTTCGTTGAACCATTCCACTGATTGCATCGCACCAAGATAGAGCATACCCTTCTGGATCCTCCAAGTAGTATGTTCGGTTAGGCTATATGTAAAAACGTTGTCATACATTAAAACTCTTTTCAATAAAATATTTCATTATTCCAATGGAACAAAACTTACCGTGTGAATATAAAAAACTTTGAAGTCTTTTGCTTCCGATCTCACTGTTGCCGACCACGGGATTTCACCTTTAACATTCATACTATTAGGATCGCAGTAATATAGATGAGGACCCTCGGTAAGTAGAAACATTCGGCGTCGGGAAAATAAACCCTTTACAAATTTAAAACGAACCCAAAATCTTTAAAACATCGAGGGGTCAATACATTGTATATGTTAATAAAACGTACTTTGCGTTTGCTGACTAATCCTTGCTTTAAAATTAAGTTCCCTTTAACTGCTTTGTGCCAAGGGTTGTTCCGTGCTTGATCCTCAAGGCGAGACGCTCTTTCTTGCAAATCAATTGGAAATGAAACCTTTCCCTTGCTGTATCTTCGAGGCTGTGTTCCCATACATTCCGAATTACATCTATTCTGCCCTTGCATATTTAATGTGTTTAATAGTTCCGTAGCTTTCGTTGTTTCAGTTTCATCTCGATTAGATGCAACAGGTTGGCTCTGTGCGTTTCCTTCTGACTCATCAGATGAAACACGAGAGTCTCCCCATGGAAGATTTTCATCACTGTCGCTTCGAAGAAATCTTTCAGCAATAACTCGAGGATTAAATCCTGGCTCGTAATTAGATGGAATCTAAGGTACAATAAATCATGCTAGTGAGACTTTCAGAACACTAGTTGCAAAGTTTGCCTAATTTTTAATTTTCTAAGTAGTTACCCGAATTAAGCTTTTTAGTGGACTAGAATCTGATGTAGATTCAGATGACATCAAAGGAGGTTGTTGTTCATGCAATGTCTCAAAATTTACTATCGCAAAAAAAGGATGATTTTGAATGCTCGTGTAGTAAATCTTGTCTAAAGCCCCCAATCGGTCGGTATATTGAAGTTTCTAATGCACACAAATTAAAAAAGGTCAGTGTTTGTTTTCTATAGATTTAGGATTGATATTGTATTAAATATAAAATTGTAAAACAACATTTAATGTTGTTAAACTAACAAGTAGCTCTATTATCAGATCTTTCGCATCTTCATCAAAGTTTTCAGGAAATTGGTAGTCCAAGCTTAGTATTTTGCGGAAGATCAAGAATTCGTTTCTAATGTCGTGAATGAACAAACAATGGGACAGGTATAAATACATTTTTTTAGTCTTTGCAATTTGAAAATATTTTTAAAAGTCGATGCTAAACAGATAATACTTACGGTGCTTGAAATGGTGGACGTCCGGTTAAAAACTGATAAATGATGCAACCTAAAGCCCACAAATCAGCTGCAGGTCCAACCTCTTTATATCTACCTTGTAAAACTTCCGGAGATACGTACTGAGCTGTGCCGACGAAGCTGTTACTTCTAGTTCTTCCTGACACTGGTTTTGTTGACTCAATTTGTGAAGTTGGCGATGCTAGAGAAAACAATTCTAGTTAAACTTATCCTCACAACAATAATAGTTTAAAAAAAATTGTTTAAAATTATCCAGGTAAAATTAAAATTTACGAGCAGCAGGTGGAGCAGTAAGAATTTTAGCTGAGCCAAAGTCTGTGACAAGAATGTGGCCACTTTCATTTAAAAGAATATTTTCTGGTTTCAAATCTCGATGGATAACTCCTAATTTGTGAAGATGCTTAAGGGCTTGAACAACTTCTCCAGCATAAAACTGACACACTTTCCTATTAAAACTTCCTTGCTTGTTTAGAAACTTCAAAAACTCTCCACCATGTGCGTACGTCATCACAAAATCTAAAAAACAGTCAGAAAAACAAGCAAACGTCTTTAATATTTTAAAACATAACAAATATTAATTAACCATGCAAAGGGGAAGAATTTTTCGAATTAACATACAGAGTCGATGTGAATCCTGGAATGTTGCATAAAGATGAACAAAGTAAGGTGCAGTTGGATCTTGATTTCCAGATAATATAGTCATCACATCTTTTTCTCGTTTAATAGATTCTGTCTTCCTTTCCCGAATTATATGTTGCTTATCACATACTTTGACTGTAAAATAAAACAAACGAGTTAATAACGTAATAAACTAAATTATGTAAAGTTTGAGATTTGTTCTTTTTCAAGTACTAGTACTACTATTACTTGTGACTTTGCACTTTGTACTTACTTGCATATTCCTTTCCAGTTTTCACATCTTTGGCTAAATAAACAGAAGAATAGCTCCCCTTCCCAATTTCCTTTCCAAATATATAATCTTCCGGTGTCTTTTTCGTCGATTGACTAGGAGAAGACCTAGCAGATGACCCTGCAGCCTTCCCATCTGTCCCTTCACGCTCCCCTTGATCTGCCCCTCCAGCAGATGACCTCTCATCAGAACCTACCGACCCTTCGGAAACAGAGTCTTTTGAACTACTACTTGTAGATAAAATACCACAACTACTTACGCCTAAAAACAATTGTTTATCTTCAGAACTCCTATTTTTATCATCTCCTACATTATCAGCTTTATTTAATTTATCATCCCCTACATCCTTATCACCACTACTAATGCTACTGGAGACGATTACTTCAATCGTCGGAGGATCTCCTCTATTCCGATCGCCTCCTCCGCCTGCTGATGATTCTGATGCAGACATTATCAATTTTTTCACCTACTTATTATCTAACTTTGTTACATACGCAATTTTACAAAATTGACATCTACTTAGATCTAAAATTAGGTCTAATTTAGAACCTTAATTATGGAATCTCTAAAATTCCAAATTCTAAACGTAGTAACGTTACAAAACAACAGCTGACTATACAAATTTCTTGGGGTGATAAGGAAACGCAGGAAATTATCTCAGATTCGGATGATGGATTCATTAAAATTCCTTTACTGTGACTGTAGCTGCTTTTGCACCCTTTTCAACAATTAAATTTGACCTTTCACCTGGGTGACCTAACCACGACTGGCTTTACTAATCGTGATTAATATTAAAAAATAATTAATTGCGTCTTTTATGCGAAAATTCTTGAACTTTGAACTTGCAAAACTGGCAACTGGGTGAAACTTATTGGCCGTCTGTCAAAAGTAGGCCAAACTGTCTGGGTTATTCGTGAAAAACACTTTAATTTTGTTATTCAATCGTTTTAAAGAATAACTGAGACCACTTTAGTTAACTACGTTGTGCTTTTAACAACAATTTAATGAGTTTAGAATGTAATTTACGCACAGGACGCAGGATGATATTTTATTTAATTGCAAACAAACAGACGAGGGTTTTGTTTAATTGTTTGTATTTTCTGATGTAAAAATTGGTTAAAATTTACCGGCAAATAGTTATGACGCAATTGAGTGACGGATGTGGGCATTGCAAAAAATTACCCGTATGTTTGTGGTCAACTATTTGCGTTTCTCGGTCTCACCATATTTTATGCTTTGTCGTTTTGAAATAGACCCCTGGGGGCTTTACATTTTTGAAATGACCCTTTCATACTTTTATTTTTAGGAAAAGCGTAAAAATATTATTGTAAGGTTTATCTGGTGATCGCTCCAGGTGTTTTGCAAAATACCTCTGGGGTAACATGAACGTGACAGTTCCCCAAGTCCAAATATTCTTATTTTTAGGTGTCTATTTTAATTCATTAACCACCTAAATAGTCTGTTTAATTTTAATGACGCATTTTCCATATGGATATGGTATATTATAAGGGTTCGTTAAAGTTAGTGACGAAGATTAATGAAAAGTGAAACTTTCGGAAATAGGAAAAATGTATAATGCGTCATAGTCTCCAAGTCCAAGTCTCATATTTTCATCATCTCATGGGGATAATGGGGAATGGGAATTTTTGATGAATTATCAGATAGTTCGCAAGAGAGTAGGGCAGATATTATTCATGAATTTGCTGTAGTTTTAAATATCAAAGGTCAAAATATCGCGTTTTCAGAAACTTGTATGAGACAAAAAACTCTTAAAGGTTTTACATATGAACTTCCTACGTAGAGGTTGGTAAGTTGGTAGTTGTAATATTTTCTAGACAGGTTTTATTTTAATGATCAATATCATCCCGGATACAATTACTGATTTGTTGAAGTTCAAACTGTAATGAGTCAAATATTATGCAGTATGAAGCATGTGATGTATCTGTAATGTACATTCTAAATCAAAATTATGCATAGGGCTTAACAATATTTTTTACAAATTAAAATGTAATTATTCAAGTTATACATATAGTACAGTACAAGATACACAAACATTTTAATTTTTATTCGTTCAGACGCGAGTAATTTACATTTTGTTAGCGACAATGAACTAATCTATATAATTTACAATTGACTTAAACTTCTAAATTTTGCTAATTCTTCAGAGATATTGCCTTTTCATTTTTTAAATAATCAACATCCAACAGAAGTTGCAGGTGGACTGTCTGGAAATTTTCTGATTCTCTTTACTCTTGGATCTTCAGGTCGGTAGACTAAACAGTTAAAAATAAATTCAGGGTAAATGATTAAAAACTAAAAGTAAGTATAAATATATAATTAGGAAAAAGACTACGTTTCAAGATAATTTAATATATGCGTTAATTCATAATTTAAATTAATCTTACCAATGTAATAAGGTTTGTATCGATGATTTCCTTTATCTTGCTTCCACCAATTGTAAAGTATAATTGGACATCCAATGTAAGCTGTTTAAATAAACAAACAAAATAAATCTTTAAAAGCCTATACTAATTAGTTAAAAATTAATATTAACTTAACAAAAAAGGTGAAAAAAGACTTGACCACAAACCCTACATACAATACACAATAACAATACAACTTAAAATACAAAACACTATTAAAGAAAAGTTCAAATTACCCACAAGGGCGAAGGCTGAGGAACCCATCACCTCTGGGATCTCATTCCATCCCCTCTTCCATAACTGCATCACTAAAAAACAATGTACCATAGTTAATTCAAATATTAAAAAATAAAAAAAGTTCAAAATTTCAACGCAATTCTTTCAAAATTTCGAAAAACTTACAAGTTTGACGAGGAGCTCGGGCTGCCATTTTTACTGTTTTGATCTGAACCCGCGAATCAAGTCTTTTGGAAATTGCACCGGCAATCAAACACTTGAAGAGTTTGTCTGCATGAAACTGCTTGTGATTATTCAATTTATTTTCATTTTTCAATCCACAATCAAGTTCATTTTTGAAATATATTTAAAAGCTTTTTGTAATTTTTAGAAAAAAATAAAGGCAAGTTAATCGATAACTTTTAGTAATGGAAAATTTATTTCAACAAGAAACCCTAGGTGATCAGCAGCAGGGAAGTAGCAAGGAGAAAAAGGGTAAGAAGGAAAAACCCTGTCGTGCCTGTTATGACTTTAAAAGTTGGGCTAAACTTAAGAATGTTGGTGGTGTGAGTAATGGACACGCTATGGTAAGTGATTTGACCTGTGCGCTTGAAGCGTTTAATGCTAGCCGGTGTACGTGTAATTCATCCTTTTGTTTTTTATTTAACTACAATAAATTACAATTTATGATTTAGAAGAATGTGAAAGCCAAAAAAGGCACTGAATGACGCAGTTTAATTTTTGTGTTTAGAGCTTGAGCGCATGTGAAATGTTAATAGTTAACGCTTACATAACACATAATATAAAACACAAAACTAACAATAAGCCATTATTCAAAGTGTGTCGATAACAGGATATCAGACCTTTCGTTTTATTCTTATCATAAATATGATGATAAAATAAAGTTCAAAGTTTGAAGTTTCACATTTTCGTTTACATTTTTATGAAGTATAATTTTAACGGGTCAGACTAATAAATATAGTTAGTCAAATTAGTCAAATATAATAAGTGATAAGTTCCGATTTCATGCGATCTAATTCTAAACCCATTTAAGCCTTCTTTATTGTCATAATCTATGATTTGGGTTGGCCAGCTTCATGTAAAGTTTTGAAAGTAAAATATAACCTCTTCTGCAACTACGTACAAGTTAGGAAACAACGGAGAACAAAGGGCATAAGATTTTCATTTTCTAATCTTTTGTTACTGTTTATATGTGTTGAATTTTTAGGATGAAAATCAGCCCCCATCAACTTCTTCGGAATGCCCACTAGACAAAGATGAATTAGGCAGAAATACTTGGTCCTTTCTTCATACAATGGCTGCATACTATCCTGACAATCCGAATGTTCAGACACAAAAAGAAATGTCTGTTTTCGTCAAACTATTTTCCAAATACTATCCTTGTGATCATTGTGCTAAGGATTTTCGACAATCGTAAGCTATATTTGAATGCACCACATATTATGATTAATTTTCTACATCAAGTTTGTTGTCATTTTAAAGAATTTAATTAATTTAGTTTTTTTGTTGTATCAAAACAGAATTTCTGAATCTCCTCCAGAGACAACCACACGATGGACATTTTCACAATGGCTTTGCAAAATGCATAATGAAGTAAATCGAAAATTAGGAAAAGAAGAATTTGATTGTAATCTGGTTGATCAGAGATGGAAAGATGGATGGGATGACGGAACTTGTGGATAACGATTGGTTCTGTGTAGATATTGCGTGTTCTTATATTAATATTTGCATATACAGAATTTGCTTTTCATAGTTAGATTTACTTTAGTGGAGAAAAGTAAAAGCTCTTAGATAGTTACTTAAGTCGACTGATGTAAATGTTAGGATTAGAATGAACAATAAGGAAAAAATATATTAGATGCAAAAATGACGTAATAATAAGTACTTATAAAGTTAAAACTTCAAACCAAAGTTCTAATATTCTGACTTGCTACTGTCTGTATGGTTACATTAAATCTACGGTTTGTGCTTTGAGGTATGAGCATGAATATGTGATGATCCACTATGTCCACCAAATGCTTGTACAGCATGTGACATAATAGAAAGTCTTCGGGCCCCATGAAGATTTCGAGGGTCCTTGTTCATCGTCAGAGCTATTGGGAAATGTAGCTCCGCCGTACTTCGTCTACCTCTTGCAACCCTGAGATTCGCTTGTTGGAAAAGATTCTGAACGGGATCATGTGCTATTGCTTTTACTTTTGTATCACCTTGGTCTTGATCTTTCGAAATAGCTATTACTTTTTTTGCTGGGTCTGCAGTTAAACTGAAGAAAATAAATATGCCAAAATTAGTATCTTAAAAATGTTTTACAAAATTCAAAGTACTAAATATTTTGTATAACTTACTCTAAGAGGGAGTACTCCTTCGCAACCCTTGTCTCATCGTATTTCATTGCAGCAAAATGGAAACAAGCTAATATGATTGTTAGAATGTAGAAAAATGTCTCTAAAAGCATCATAATGATGCATGCACCGAATAAAGATCGTAGATATTCACTAAAAGGTTTAGCACAACCGTCCTTGAATTGTTTCGTCTGTAGGGAATATTTACGCGTGTTCAAAATAGTACGACTGCATGGTAAACAATCAATTACGATTACAACATTACGAGTAATGTTACCTTCGATTGGCATTTATCCATGTCCTTGATACGGTTTTTCCAGTCTTCACGTCCTCGAGGACCACAGCATTCGAACTGTATGTAAAACGAAATGAATAAATTAATTGTTTAGAATAAATTCGGCAACTGTACCATGTTTTGTGTTCAAAGCATTGCAATTGACTAACTGAGAAAGTACAAGTATTATAACCTTTTTTTGCATTATTTCCATCCACTCCCTGTGCTCCTGCTTTTCCTTTGAATTCGGTGAGCATCCACATTCATTTTTATACCTTTGCTCATCCACAGTGTTTTCTACCACTATACCGTCGCAGGCGGGGTCACTAACGCTTTGACGGAAGGTCGCTTTTAAAAATCCCTTTTCAAGTTGTGTTTGTGTTAGACCTGAATACATCCATGGAAAAATTTCTCCAGCATCATCTGGTTTAAGCATAAGTGGTCCAGGCTTTCCTTCTTTTGAGTCCTCTTTCGTTTCCGAATCGAGTTCAATCTTTTTCAGTCTTTTAGCATGAACTCTAGCACAACTTGGCTTAGTTGACCAAGCATATTGCCATGCAAGCTCGTTGGTTTCGGGTTTTTCGTCATTGATGGCTTCCACCCATCTGTTCCTACTACTTAAATAATCTATGCATACAAACGTTCATTCATTTTAATTTTCGAACAAATGTTTTAGATAAAACCATTTTTATCCAAAAGCTATTTTTATCTTACCGACTCTATCAGAGTAAAGGTGATAAATTCCTACTCCATCATAGCACAAAACAAGACAGAGGAGTAATAGCACTCCAAGTAATCCGAAAAAGTCTCCTTCGTCAAGTTTTACTCTCTTTTTGATGTGATAGATAAGGATACTTACAACTTGAAAGTTTAAATAGAAATTTAAGATAGCAAATATGCATTTAAATGTCCTAAATGAAATAAAAATTGAATAAGTTTGTAAAGAATAGCTCACATAAGCAACATAATAGGGGGCTTAGAACGGAATATGAATTATATGTCAGAAACTTGTTAACTGGCTCGTATTGAATATGCAGCACTTTTTGATGTTGAATATATCCTACGAAGCAGAGATAGGCCCACGAGTACACCTTGAAATTGAAATACCAGTCATCAGTTGCAAGTTTTTTTTCAGTTCATTCATAAATTGAATTGAATTTTATTGTCTACATTAAATCTCACGTACTATATGTATTCCATGTAAAATGTAAGATACTTGTCGGTAATAGCTCATCCATCTTGGTAGCGGATCGGATTCCTCTTCAAGAAGTAGAATTGGTATAGGTACAGTGGTTGCTGTCGACGGCATTATTTATACGAAACAGGTGAGCCATGACCGTAGTAATTACTCTTTTAAAAAAGTAGTCGGCAAGCTTTAAAATAGGTTTGGATAAAAAGTAG
>JAQFZZ010001523.1:0-10891 GCA_034696405.1 Isotoma caerulea
TATGACCTCACTGGTGTTTTGTGCCCGACCACCCTTCAATCCAAGTTGTCACTTCAAGACTCTTGGGCCCTGAATCTGAGCTGGAATGAGGAATGGGGAACGAAAGAAGGAGAAGAATTCAAGAAGTGGTGTAACGAGCTACCTGCACTCAAGGATTTGTGGACTCCAAGGAACGCCTTCTTGAGTAGTGCACGTGCAGTAACTCAAATCCACACCTTTACGGACGCCAGCAAAAAGGCGTATGCAGCGGTGGTTTTCGTCAGAATTCAAGACGAGGAGAAAGTGTCAATCCATTTATTGTCAGCAAGATCCAGGGTGGCCCCACTCGACAAGAAGAATAGCAAGAGGGTGACTATACCTAGACTGGAACTCCTTGGCTGCCTCATCGGAGCAAGATTGACCTCAAGCGTTATTGAGTGACTGGAGTTGACAGAAGAAACCCCTATTTATTATTGGAGCGACTCCAACACTGCATTAGGATGGATAAAAAGAGAAGAAGATTGGGGAACTTTTGTGGGAAATCGAACAAAAGAAATCGCAAAAATTTCCCAAGTTGAGAAGTGGAGGTACGTCCCTGGTGAACTCAACCCAGCCGATCTTCCGTCAAGAGGATGCTCCCCAACCGAACTATTAGAATCAAAATGGTGGGAGGGGCCCAGTTAACTGAAAAATCCAGAGGAAAAATGGCCAAATCTAGAGGTCTCCCCAACGAAGATGAGATTGGTCAGGAACGGAAAAAGACTTTTGTAGGAATGGCTGCCGTGGAAGTTCATCAACCTCGATTCTCATCATACCTGAAGAATATTCGTGTGGCTGCATATGTGAGGAGATTTATCAATAGAATCTCCAAGAAACATAAGGATAACAGTATGCACGTGCAAAAATTAAGCAAAACGGAAATGGCATTAGGAGAAAAGGATATTCTTCGTAAAGTGCAACAGGACCATTTCAACAACAAACCGGAACTGAAAAAGATGGATGTAAAATTGTATAAAGACGGCCTCTTCCGTGTTAAGACCAGGCTGTTATACAAAAATGACACAGAATCATTCAAAAACCCGATTCTGTTGCCAAAAGGAGACCCCATGGTAAATGTATTAATTACACATGTCCATAGAATGAACTGCCATGCGGGTACTCAATTCGTCCAAGGGAAACTCAGAGAAAAGTACCGTCTTTAAATGGGCAATTTACATGTAAAACACATGTTGATTCCAATTTACACTCTGTGGGAGATAAAATAAGCATCTGTAACTGAAGTCAAAGATAAGATCGTTAAAACAAAAATGTTCTTTAACCTTTTGTAAGCAAACCACGTATTTTGTTATTACTTTAAATAATCATTAATCTTGATAGAGATATGTTGTATAAAGAAAACAATGATTTATTGTTTTCTTGTAAGTATATAATTAAAATAATTACATACAAGAGTTCTACAATGTAAGACTATGTGCATCAGTGCACATAGTCAGTTAATATATACAGTTGTTCATTGCTAAAAGACTCACTCTACAAGTGGCTGGCAACTTCTTAACTTCTACCTCTCAACCTTTGGTTGAGAGGGTGCAAATAAATAAATATCTATTACTTCCACACAAATCACATTGTGTTTTTATTTAAATAAATTCATAAATCGGATAAAAACCCGATTCTCCTAACTGGTGACTCTGATGAAAATACATAGGGTTGAACCCCTAGCTTCGGTTGTTTAAAGAACATATTTTATAATTATTTCCGAATCCGAACTTTATTTCATTTTTCCGTCTATTCACTTCTTCCATCATCCGTGTGTGTCAGTTCTGTTTTCCTGAAGCTAATGTTGGGCCTTTTCGTCGTTTTCTTCTACTCGAGACGTCGAGATTGAAAACCTTTCTTCCCCGGATGCCGAAAAATTCCCAACAGTTAACTTCATTACACGGGTCCTCCATATTTTCCCGGTGGAAAATCTTCCCCCACACGAGGGTGGCTTCGATGGAAACTCTGGAAACTTCCATTCGACTTCACTATTGAACGGTAAGAAATAAAAATTCATTTTAATCCAAATTTTGATCTATAATCTAAAATTAGTAGAACAGAGATTAGTTTCTTTTAAGGATTTCGTTCGTGATGTTGAGTTCACAGTTTAAAGTTACATTAAAACTTTTCCGTAGAGTCCGATTAGACATTAATTTCGAAATGCTAAAATTAAGTTTAAAAGCCAGCGAACTAACAGTAAAATCCGAACGTCCATGTAAATTTAAATTAAACAAATTACTTACCATTCGTCTAAGTTACGATGGAAGCAAAATACCCTTAAACTCCTCACTCACATTCTTTTAAAATAAAGAATTAACAATGCGTTGGATACGCTTAATAATATTTTGAATTTAAATTCTCTTTTAAAAACAATCGTGTTTCTTTATAATTGCCAGCAAGGCATAAATTGAACTTTTCCGGGTAAAATCCCGTGATTCACATTCCAATGTTAGGGTTACGTGAGACGTGTTAAACACGCTCTAACTCCATTCATTACTCATGTACCTTTTTTTTAATCATTTTAAATGAAGATAAATTTCAGTTCAACAATAATTTTACCAGAATTAAGAACTAATAATTTCGACGCATAAAATAATTACATAAATTTTCATCATAATCAATACAAATCATTTTCATCATAATCAGTAATGATACACATCACTATGCATATTATTCATACAAGTTCATGTAAAAAATTGAAGTAAGATTCCCGATGAATAATATTAAGCATTTTACGTTTTGAATGTTAAAATATGAATAATTTCGAAATTAACGAAACTTTTATAATCATGTTGTGGGACTTAAGTACATTCTCTACAGGAAATGTCTCAAGTCGCCCCAATAATATTTTGAAACAATTCTCATTAGTAAAAAGCTAAATCAAAATATACGAATAATATTTTATGAACCGCCCATAGTCTGAGAAAGAGTACAAACGGAAATCTTTCTTCACAAACTATTAGGGTAGTTGAACTTACAAACCCCTCTATGAAGACGGGTTTGCTGCTCATTAATATGCACCCTTCGCATATTTTCATCCATTTCAAATCAAATTGAATTAATTTGCAATAAAAGTTGCAATGAGTTAACATTAGAGATAAATTCTGACAAGTAGTTTCCTGTGAACATTTCTCATAGCACAGATGTGCTTTCTTGTTCAGAAAATTAAATTAGCATAAAAACGAATTAATGATGTATTACATCCTTTCTCAAGATTAAAGAATAATAAAACCTGACAGGTTAATTACAAGATATATATCTTTATTACATTTATGTGAAATTTTTCCAAAATTAATGATCCTTAAAAACAAGGCTTTCACATTAATACAATAATAAGACTAAGTAAGTTGAAATCAGGCAGATGTTGCGATATAATAAAAATTAATTGAATTATACAAAAAGTAAATACCATGCCCATGATAGCAACATAAAAGTACTTAAAATTTAATATGTTGTGCTCAACTGAGCATATGTTCATTTATACATTTAGCATTACCATTAACCTCATATGACTAGATACACATATAGTGTTACTAAAATTAAATTTCTTAATACAATACTCCTTGAAAATTCAAAGAATAAGACAAAGTTAATTAACAAAAGGAAGTAATAAATCAGTCAGCCTAGATTAAAATTAAATTGAATTATGTTCATGCTTAGTTAAGCATATGTTAGCATTTAGGTTGCAATTTCCGGCTAGAATTATGCTAACACTTGAAGTTTAAATAATCTTTAAATCAGATTAATGCAATATTGTTACTACTATCATTAAACACGAACATTAATCATTAATGTCTCCGCTCGACAGAGCGTAATGAAATTGATAAAATCGTTAAAACAGGATGTTCTACGTTAATTGAGTTACACTCAAAGAATTAATTCTCACTTCTTGAATAATGTAATTAGTAACTCCCCTTCCTGTTAAGGAACTTGATAAAATAAAGAACATAAGATAATAAATTGAAACACATGAGTTGAACTGAGTTAAATTTAAAATTAGGGTATAGGTAGTTCAATTGGGATTTCACAAAACTACCTTAAGATAGTGCCGAGTGCTGAGCTAAAATCAAGTACCTAAAATAGCTCTTTCCTTTCACATAAAACTAACAAAAGTTTTTATACTATATAGCACTCATTGAGCCCCTCCACTGATTAAAACCTATGGCATTTATCTTAAAATATATACATGAAAGAAAAACTTTCACAACGGATGGTCCCCATGCGTTTCACAAGCCACATTGGATAGGCTGTAGGAACTAGGGGCTAGTCCTTTATTACATTTATCATTGCAGGGTTTAAGGTTAGCCCATTGAATTGAATATAGTTTGAGTACATAAGTAGGAGGCATGAACAATATTTGCTCGATGATGATACTTCATGTAGCTATGCCTAAAATGGTCAGCACAAAGTACTTGGCTAAGTATGTTTGTGTGACCATACTAATGATTCATTCATTAAAGCTCCCTAGTTGTCAACAGGACAATAGGAGAGAGAGTAAAAATTTTACGTGACTTTAAATAAGAATTATATTTGTAAATGGGTGGCTCCCATTAAGAGTTGTACTCCGGTTAAAGACCAACATATACACTCAGGGCTCAGAAAATAAATAAAACCTCCAGAAGTTACATTGGCGTTAGCTTCTCTTTCAGTATAGAGGTAGAAAACAGTCACAGTAGGAACAGTTTAAATTAAAGGTTCCCTAATAGACTAGAGACACTGGGTAATAGGCACCCTTGGCAGTCAGTCAGCTTCTTGAATTGCTTAGGAATTTAAGTTAAGCCATTATATGATTTTAATAAGTGATTAGCCATCACCTAGCCAGATTAAAGCAATACGTAAGGCCGTCTCTTGCTTACTTTAAGACGTCGAAGTCGAGGCAGATCTTTTAAGACCCCTCAGACTTATTAGTAAGAATCCGGTAAGACTTTACTAGAAGTCCCCGTAGATTCTGAATTGATAGGATAGACTAGTGTGGATTGAGTCTGCAGCTCAAGTCAGGACATTAGAAGTCATCCTTTGACCAACTCAGGTACAGTTGTGTCATGAACCGTAACACATATAGAAATTCACAAATTCAACATAGGTTCTATGTGATTTTGTGTTCAATCTTTAAAAACTCCAGATGTGACAGGACAGACAGAAATCACTGACACATAAAATGTCTTCCGTGTCTTAAAACACTCCGAATGTGACAAAGTCAATTCGTTGAGTCTATCCATCCATAGCTTAATATACCAGAACCAGAACCAAATGAACCGTTAGAATAAAAGTAATGAACCTTAGATTTAAAGCTATAGAATCTTAGCTACCTCTTAATTTGTCAGAAGTTAGGACTTTGTAGATTCCTAGACTTTCAAGTGACAAATGTATAAAGTAAGATTAATTAGGCTAATGATAAGCCTCGTTTAGACATTAGCTGTCTCAATAATTAAATAGAATATTATTCATGATGTTTTTACGTTTCAAAGGAAATGTAGGTGTCTATGTAAACGAGTTGGGAAATATAGATTCCTAGACATAAATCGTTTATATAGACTCAAATGTATGAAACAAATTCATTCCGGACCCGTAGATGGTCCTTCTTCGTAATCCTCATCGTCGTAATCGTCTTGATTTCCATTTTATCCTCAAAATCATGTGAAATTTTAAGGAAATTTGCAAAATCACGGAATGTCATCCTGCTGGGTTGACTTCCTATGTGATAAATAATCATGGATTTTAAAGTATACAATCTCGTAAGGTAGGAAGTATAGGAATAAATGACAAAAATCACTCTTCACAAGTTCCAATAGTTGTTATAAATTGTCTGCAATTTAAATAAAAGGTGACCTTCATAGTCGTCATCCTGAACCTCATGGTCTTTTAGGAAATACTTTTCCAGTTCTTATTAGTTTACTTCTTTTTCTGCGTTTAGAAATTGTAAGAAGTCACTTAAATCTGACAGTACATTGTGGATGAATGAATCATTGTGACGTGAGATTTTATCGGTCAGATTGAAGCTGTGGCATCAGTTTCCTGCTCTGCTAAGCTGGCTAAGCCGATAAAACAAACTCGATGTTACTTATGTTTCATCTACCACGTTTTTGAATATTGTCAACTGACTTCGATTGAAGTTAATAATAGTAATTTATAAGTCGTGGTATTTGACTTCTTTCTTTTATTGCACTCATCAAATCGTTTATTTTATATGTCCTTTACCAAGCAGAACTTTTTCAGTAATTCAATCACATAAGTAAATTTCAATAATCAAATTGAACGTTTCACCGTAGTATTTAAACATTTTAGAATGAAAATACTGCCGGCCTAATTCGTTTTACATTCCTTTAATACAGGTTATTATTACTTTCGGGATTTTCCACTAGATTTCCTACGCGCAACATGCATAACTCTGGAAATATGTTTCTCTAGGTTATTTAACATTCGAACATTCATAACTTAACATCAATAAAATTCTTTTATTTCCACTTACGCCATTTCGAGCGTGTTAACTTCTTTTCCTGCTTTTATCATCTTGTCAAAGTCTTATGATATGATAAATCCACTCTTGCACCTTGTTGAGTGTAAGTTTCATTTCACAAAATTTTAAATTGTTGAAAGCAACTATTTATAACCACTTAGGTAATCGTGGTCTAAAAATTTCATTTTCAGTCTTTAACTTTGAATACACTTAGAAGGCTAATTGGTATAATGTTAGCTCCTTCAAATAAAATAGAAATTTCAAGACTTTGAGAACTATTATGACAATTTGTAAATGTATCTCAATGTACTAAAATTTTGAATCACAACACGATGTAAAAATCAAAATTTTTGTAATATCTCTTCTAATTTAAAGCTTTTCCATTACGGCTTCATATAAAATGGAAATATGAGATTTAACGCACCGTATTAGCTAATGAACCTGATGAAGTTGAAGATTTCTAGTTGTATTAATAGAATTCTGTCACAGACAATGGAACAATTATTACTATTTTGGAGATGTGTCCTTGTCCAAAACAGATAAAGTACCATATGATAAGATACTTCCTTTTCACATTTTGTATATGTGATACCTTTAATAGATGTTGTAAAATCTAAAACGCATTGATTTTAAAACATGGCAGATCGGAATGAACCCGAAACTCCGCCCTGGTTTTATAAAATCGAATTTCAAGACTTTTTACAATAATTATTATATTTCTGTAATGCAGTCGATTTGATTTCTCCAAAACTATGTGACTAAACCGTATACAGAAAATAAACGTACGGTGAGTATCTTTCAGATACAGTTAAGTTCACGAAAGCTATCTTAATTAATAGAATCGAGTAGCTTACGTATAAATGCAGATAATAGAGAATTGTAAGGCTTATCTCTTTATTCAACAGACTTCCTGAACTAACTTTATAAAACATAGAGTAAATAATTGGCCATTGAAAGCCACAACCATTTTGTCAATGGAATTGACAAACTGAGACTGAGTATCCCAGTTTTTTTCATAAGAAATTTAATTTACTTTGTTTAACAAAGTTGAGCATCAAGACTTGTCAAAGTATCACAGAAATCGAACGCGTTTTCGATTTCAGATTAAATATTATTCTGTTACAGATTAACGTGTCATAGTAACGTTATGACATAAGTAAATATTTTATAAAATATATTTTGAAGAAATGTGGTCAAGGTAACACATTTCATGTATTAGTTTTATCACACTGTCGACTAGTTCAAAGTGACATTGTAATATCCTATTTTTATGATCAATAGTTAGACGATCTGATCAATCAGTTTAGCTAAAACTCATATATTCTTCGCACGTTTAATTGCAAACATGCGACTGCACACTTTTGTCAATTTCTTAGGTACAGAAAATGACATTTTTAAAACATTATCTTGCGAATCTGCATAATAGCTATATTCAGGCTTACGAAGAACTCCAGATGCTTCTTCAGGCTGAATTTTGCTCCACCAAAAGGGTTAAGGTTCCCTTTGTGGTGATGTCCGCGTTAAGGTAAAACGTAAAGACATAAAATTCTGGCATAAATTTATTAGTTATTGAAGTTTTTCATTTTTCTTTAAAGGCTGTTACGATGGAATAGAATTTGATGAATTCTCTAAATCCGTATCGCCCTGAATGAACTTGTAGCAAACACTTAATTGTGTTTAGAATTTGGAATGTCACCAAGTCTCTCTATGAGATTTATGACATTTAATTTGACGTCTATCCTTCTGATAAATAATCAATCGGCGTACACCGAAAGAATGCTTTTCTCTTTCTTTTTCGTTCATTTTTCTATCATAGATGTACAACTAAAGTGCGTATCTTAATCTCCGTCTCGATCACCACAACTATCTTGGTCGTCGTCCTGGTCTTCGTTGTAGTCTTCTGGACAATCCCATGCGAAATGACCCTTAATTTCAGTTACGTATCATTGTATAATTTTCTATATTTCCAATTGTAAGTTAACAATCTTAATTTTATTTCAGATTATTTACAAATGTTTCTCTTCTCTACTTTATAATGACAGATAATTGTACTGATCTGTTCATTTGTTCAATTTATTAAGACAATTTTGAGTTACAAATATTTTAACACATACAGGCCCTTCAGGTCCATAATGTTTAACCAACTGAACTGCCACATTCACACGTACTACAATAGGTGAATCCGACATTTTAAAATACGGAATGTCACAATATCTTTACTGATTTCCTTTTGGTAAGGTTAATTTCAGCCACAACTGGACCTCAGATGAGTCTTATCTATCTCAAAACAGGCTATTCAGAAACGATAAATCTACGTTTACCGTGTCGCTAAACTCAGACCGCAGTACAATAGTTCTTTCATTGTCCTTATTACGTATTTATGTTACCTTTAAACTCTCTTTAGTACTTTGCAAAATTGTCATTGACAATGTTGAGGTGGAGAATTCGAAGTTGAAGAATTTTTTCTAGGTTCAGTTCCTAGTTCTTGGGAAAATTTCCCTATCATAGCGTTGTAATTGCTATAATTCAATTTCCACTTGATGGAATCATTTTCTTTGAATTTTAAGTTCATATATTTCAAATTTATTCGAGGCTCTGCTTGCCTTTGGGTCGAACCGTAAGATGAAATTGTATCTAATTTCATAATACTGTCCCAATTTCATTCGTTTGTCAGTACTTTTATCTTGGGTACCATCCTTCTCTTTTACAATATTGCCACGGTAAAAACCTTTTATATGCTAGAAAGCCACATTCATTATCAGATTCTCAAAGATTGCTTTCATCACAAATCTCTGTGACGAAAATTGCATTTTCAAGCAATAACTTCTAGTGATACTAGGTCCATATCAAACTTAGGTAATGTTTTGATAGTGTTATAAAGACCACAGTATTTCACGCATAATCGTAATGTTTTGACCATTACGTATATTTGGTATTTTATTTAGTCTAAAGAACTTCTTCTTCTAAGTAGTCCCTGTACTTGTGACCTTTTTTGTCACAATTATAAGTAAGAATAGGATTGACGACAAACTTCTTCTCTATCAATTATATTGAGGAATTATGAATTGTAAACTATTGCCGAACGTAGTTAGCAGTTCTATGTCTATTGTAGTGTATTTTAGAATTCGTCGTTCTTATAAAGACGATTAAATTTGTCACAAGGACAAAACTTCGTCTTGATTACTCCAGTACTTATACTAAGTTACTTTTATTTGGTTCTCTGATTTCGAGACCACCACAAGTTCGTCAAACTCCGGTGATTTTTGGCTGATCTGGGAGAGATTTTATCGCCCATTTCGCCATTGTATAGCATTTTGTTAGAAACCTTACGCAGCTAGCCTGGTTATTATTCAGTGGAATTGCAAAACTTTTTCTAGGTGGCTCGCTAGCTAGGTTATAGCATAAAAGTAACAGTAAATTCAGAATACGGGTAATCTCCGTATAACTATAATATATATAAGGTGGGAGCAAATGTCAGTGACAATTCCCCCCTTGTTACGCTATCCAACGTTATTTGGATTTTGCTAATTAAATAAGTTTACTAAAGAAACTGAGAAGTTTTGCTAGCTACTATGTTACCTTTACCACGTTTTCAAATAATAACGCTATTCACTTTAGTATTAATCAAGTTTAACGAGGAGATTTAGTTTCCTGCATGATTAAACTTATATTGAGAGTTTTGATACTCTTAAATTGAATAAATAAAAAGGTCTGATTTGACCTCTATTTTATCTCCGAGACTTAGTCTATAAATGGTTTGAAACTAATTGTCTCCGTGAGTTTTTTAAGTCTATATAAGGTTCTATGACGTCCTGGAGCAAATTCTCCACATATTCATCCGTAAAGATGTTCCTCAAGGGTGTGACCCCATTACCTGGAAAGGTCAAGAGGCTTACGGATCTTGGATCCCGGATTTTATGACGTCTGGATCGTCGTTCCTGGACATGGAATCGATTTCTCGGTCAAAATGACCATTATCTTAAGTTTATTATTTAAAGAATAATACAATAAAATACATATTTAAGGTTTAATAAATGATGTATGCAAAAAGGTTCTTTTAAAGGTTCATTTCAGGCCCACGATAAGGGTCCCAAAGCATTTCAGTTGCCCGGTATAAGCTGGAGTTAGGAAAAGGCCCCTGGAGTCGCGACTAGACAGCCCATTCACCTTCTCCCTGGATGTGAAAGTTGACAACAAATCTCCTGATGGAGATTAAGAGAAATATTATACAGTTGTCACTAATAAAATGTTTTCTGTGTTACAGGTTCAGTAATAAAAGGTCAAGATGTTGAATTTATAAGAATGGACCTAATAGCTATCGTAAAAACGTAAAGAAACGTATTTTTTAAGTCCTTGTGCTGGATGCACTTAATTAAGGCAGTTGAATAAAAAGAGAATCCTCGTCATGAAAGGGGCCAC
>JAQFZZ010001524.1:0-10890 GCA_034696405.1 Isotoma caerulea
TTGACAATTTTTGGAAAAGTGACAGGTGACAGGATAATCGGTGATCGGTGCACTTACCACTTACAACTTATGACTTAATTTCGTATTGAGCATTGAGTAAGGGTGAAGGGTTGACATTTCTCCCTTTGATAAGCAAGGTGCTGTTTGAATGTAAAAGAATCAAATAATGTTTACCGAAATAATTGAAATACGACAATGTGATTGATTAGATACATAGCACATAGCTGGCAGCTGCAAACTTCGTTAACCGAACAACAAGATTAAAAAACCTTGAATTTATATCTTAAATAATCAATAAATAAAAATGGATAGTGAAACGAAAATAATTTATCACATTGACGATGAAGAAACACCATATTTGGTGAAAATTCCCGTGCCCCCTGACCGTGTTACGTTGGCTGACTTTAAAAATGTACTCAATCGTCCTAACTTTAAATTCTTTTTTAAGTCAATGGATGATGATTTTGGGTAAGTTTAAAGATTTACTTTTTATGCAGTTTTTGTTATTTACAATGCACACAATATTTGAACAGTATTTTCAATAGTTATATAATTAATGATTTTTTAATCTTTAGCGTTGTAAAGGAAGAAATAGTGGACGATGATGCACATTTGCCATGCTTCAATGGAAGGGTTGTTTCTTGGGTAAGTTTCTGCAATAAATTAAAAACATCCGTTTTGTTCTCGTCTCGTTGCTCGTAGGATGTTAGCAGTTAGCATGTGCATCGTAGAAATTTTATAATAAACATTTATGTTAAATATGATTTTATTTCAGTTGGTGTCATCCGAAGGTAGCAATGCTTCTGACTCAAATTCGCACTGTGCAGAAAGCGTAGCCCCTTCTGATATTAGACCTCCAGCTGTGGATAAGCTAGGACGACCGATGTAAGTCCGTGTTCATTATGTAAAAGTAATCTAGTAGCAGAACTTGACACCTTCGCTTGTTGGACAATATTGTGTTGTTTTAAATTATAAATGATAATACTATCAATCATACAACATTTTTACAGGCCGAGAGGACTGCGAGGTAACAAACCAATTCCTGATGACACGACAACATGTACGGAGACTGAATCCATAATAAGTTCTCGAAGAGGTATAATTTAGATAGTGATGTGCTTATAAATCATTAAAGTTGTTTTATTTATATAAAAACTTACTCCTTAATTGTTTATTAGGTTTTAAGTATCCAGGGCATGTAAGTAGAAAAGATCCTAATTTCCGGTTGATGGATAAATACAGCCGATTCGATGGAATGAATGGAAAACATCGCCCACATAATCATTATGAATCATCTATGATGAGCTCTGACTTAGAAACTACGACGTTTCTTGACTCTGAGGACGATGCTTCTAGTAGAATCACAGCTACTACTGGTATACTTAATTTTAATTAGATTATCTTCAAATTTGTGGTATTACCACAAAATCTCGGTTCTGAAATTCATTAAAATTGTATTTTTGCAGAACATAGTAGTGTGTCGAAAGTGATGGCAAGACAGCAACAGCAACGACGTCAAAGAAGGCGAAAACTTCGACAACCTGCGATGTCCAGAACATCAAGTTTTTCTTCCATTACGGACTCGACCATGAGTTTAAACATCATAACTGTAACTTTAAATATGAGCCAGGATGACAATGGACCGAACTTTTTGGGGATATCTATTGTTGGAGAAAGCAATAAAGGAGGAGATGGAGGCATTTATGTTGGATCTATCATGAAAGGTGGAGCGGTGGCAAAGGACGAAAGAATCGAACCTGGTGACATGATTTTACAAGTTAATGACATCAATTTCGAAAACATGACCAATGATGAAGCGGTAAGGGATCCTAATAGGTTAAGGAAGGTTTTTAGAGATTGTTAAAGACGGATGCTTTTTCGTTTCCATTTTAATTTACCCATTTAAGTCAGTCATGCATCGTTTGTATTATTAGTACATTAATGATTAATATTTGTGCTTTGCGTTATTTTAGAAATAGAAAAGATACTTTTGTTTGTTTACACTCAACGAGAGTTGAATGGTTAATGGGATTGATGAAACATGATTCATTTATATAAAAGATCCATCCATAACTCATACTTCCTGTTTAAGTGACAATGTTTGTTTTGTTTTATGAAGGTGAGAGTGTTACGAGATGTAGTGCAGAAACCTGGTCCTATCAAACTAGTAGTGGCCAAATGTTGGGATCCCAACCCGAAAGGATATTTCACCATACCTAGAACGGAGCCAGTAAGGCCTATTGACCCGGGGGCCTGGGTCGCTCATACCACTGCAGCTATAGGGGAATATCCTCCTAGACCTCCATCAGTTACGACATTAACCTCCACAAGCTCTTCTATCACCTCTAGTTTACCGGAAACAGAAAGTATGTTGATAGAAATTGTTTGCATTTAAATCCGAGTATATTAATATTGTAAAAATCTTACTAAACTTGACAAATGAATTAGGAACTGTTGAAGAAGTACCCACCAGGCTTACAGCAAATACTCCAATGGCTTTAATTGTACGCGAGATGCAGAAACCTGACTCTGGACTAGAAATACGAGACAGAAACTGGCTAAAAATAATTATTCCAAATGCTTTTATCGGTATGATTTTTAAAATATGCTACATAAATATGGATATTAAAAGAAATGATAGTATAAATAAATAAAATAATTGATTGTCAATAAATTAATAGGAGCGGATGTAGTGGACTGGTTAATGAACCACGTTGAAGGTTTTAATGAGAGAAGAGATGCAAGGAAATATGCATCGATGATGCTTAAATCCGGTTTTATTAGGCACACAGTCAACAAGCTAACGTTTTCTGAACAGTGTTACTATGTGTTTGGAGACCTAGTCACATCTCTAGCTGCCATGCAAATAAGGGAAGATGACAACAAGTCCCTTTCTGCCTCTGAGGTTTTAGGGCCCTTACCACCACCCTCTACAACTTCGCCTGCTTGTTGGAGTAACCCTTATTCTTCTAGTAGTATACATCAACCACCAATTTATGCACCTATGCCATATATGACCGGAGGGTACGAGAGTAATACTTACAGCTACCCACAAGAGCCAAGCCTTCACAGTGGTTCAGGTGAGTTTTTAAACGATAAATTGTTTATAACAAATCGCTTTTCGAGAGTGAACATTATAAATATTTACTGTATTCATAATGTTTACTTTCTCGAATACATTTAAGCTCAATTTGAGAAGCGAATCACTTCTTTAAATGGTATTTTTTAAACTGTTCCCTTGTAATAATATGTTTGCAACATCGTTAATATGACTTAGAATTGTCACGAATCGTGTATTTTAATTGACATTTTTTGTCCCTAGGAGGAAGTAGCAATGACACAGCTGGGTCACGTCGAGAACGGCAGCATCTGGTCAGAGACAATCACCACAGCCATGGTATGCCACTTGGGTTTGCAGCACCTGCCGAAATGCGATCAATTGATTCAGACTCAGAATCCAATCGATCGAAGAAATCTGGGTCAAGCGTTCTGATGCAGCAGATGCCACAGTCTAGCCATCCTCATTCTCATCATACGCAACCACCATTGCCACTTGTAGGACCTTCATATGTAAATCACCCGAATGGAGATACCACAAATCAAAACTTCCGAACTGGATCTTCGTCAAATAATCCAAACGAATTCTTTATCGATGTAATGTAGTAAGGTACGTATTTCTTCGTAGAATAAGATAAGTTTTGTCCGTCATTATTAGTAAATCGTGTTTATACTAATAATAATAGTAGTTTTTGAATGGTTATCAATATAATTATAATACAGATATTAACTGATAGCTAACAATTTTCTACCACCATGAACTAAAGCAAAGACGTTAGAAGATAACGATATATACTTTCAAACGAATATAATGTTATAGTATACATCTTTTAATATCTTTGCCTTGCGTCAAACTAGATGTTGTATCTCCGAACTACAGATAAGTAGATTTTAAACTTTCGTAAGGATTACTAAAAATTGATAACCTACGCTGCGCTGCGTACTATATTTTATTGAAACTGGCAGCTCTCTCTCTTTCTGTGAGTATGACGTGCAACTACGGTCAGACCAAAGGTAGATTTTACTGTAATGTATAGACTTTATTCATATTACTATTTAATGCTTAAACATTTGTGTTCATCATGACATTCAATCAGTTAACTTTGCTACTGTATCGACCAAATATGCTAGAATTAGTACTAACGCTTACATTTTATAAATAATATTGATTTCTTTAAAATTGCAAGTCGTTTCCAAATGCTATTTAAATTTTATAGGGCAGTAAAACGTACAATGCCAGAATATATAGGCTTTTAGTATTTCATCAATGTTCCACGAACCAATTAAGGATACAGGGAGCTTTTTATTGTACATATGTACGCAAATCTTTGCTGTGAATCGTGTTTCATAGGTAAATATTTTATTTCTTAACGATTTTAATTTTGATTGTTGATCAGATAAAGATTTGCAATGAACATTGTTATAATTTAGTAATAAGGTAACATTTTTCAACAGAGAGCTTTTTTATATGAATTTGTAAAGACGATAATATGAAATGATTTTATTTATTCGATAAGCAGTGTGTGTGATCCTTGCTTCATTCATATTTTAATTTTAGAAGTGTATCAGTCGAATAACGATATACAAGTTAGATTATAGTTTAGAATAAGTGTTGACAGTGCTGGTATTTAAATTAAATTGTTGTTTTTAGTTAACTTGACTTTGTCCGAAAATCAAGATGCTGTCGAGTCTTGTTTGAATCTAATTCATTAGACACCTCTGTAATGTATGCGTTAGTGTATACTTGAGTGTTTATTAAATTGTGTGGTCGAGCACTTTATTTACAAATGTTAAATATCCATCAGCGACACGTAATAATTAATAATAAATCGAGTAAAAGCGTAACTTATCGTACATTTCTAGTTCATCGATTAATTTTAAAGTCTTCTCCTCCTAGTAATAATATTAGTTAACGATACCGATCTTCTAATCTTTGGTTTATCTTCAGTAACATTTGCGCCTTTCCTGTCGCTACGTTTTGATCTATTGGAAATTAATAATAATTATTCATATTATGAATCGGCACTCAAGTAATCCGTTTAAAATAGCGTAAACTTACGTTCTCGTAAGCTTTATTGCTTTAATTTCAATATTATCTGCTGTATGCGAGCTTGTGTGCCAGGAAGGCTGAGGTGTTGAAGTGGCATTAGCTTTTATTATTAAAGGCCTAGAAGGATAATATTAAACAAAATAGAAATAATCAAAATCAAATAATCAGAAGATATGTTGTACTTCGTAAGAGTATACTTTTGTTGCTGCAATTTCTGCGAATCTGTACGAGAGAAATCACCCCGAGCTCTAGCAGAGCAATCTTTTTGTGGGGACAGATTTGAGGACTTGTATGACTTAATAGGACTCATTGGGCATAGGCACATCGAAATACTTTTGTCTTTGTTTGAATTTAAATCGTTGATCTTGTCTTTGTCGTTAATGGCAGTATTATTTGTGAAAGATGCTAGTGGCTTGTTTTCTACATTTAAATCTTGAGGAATGTATATAGATTTAGCATTTGTATCGATGCATCTTACTCGATAAGTCCGCTTTCCAGGACTAGTTGGATTGAAGGTTGAACTATAAATTACGCTAGTTTGTGGTAGATTTACAGTTCCAGGTCTTGCGGAAAGTAAGTAGCAATTCTTTTCCGATGAAGCAATCAGTCGCGCGCTCCTACTTCCAGATTTTGGAGAATGTACGTGGTATGTTTGCGGTCGGCTAACCACCTTCTCGATATCTTCATCGGAAATTTCGGCAAAGCAGGTTTGTTTCGGGAATTCTTTTATCGGCAATGATTTGTCTTTAATAGAAACATTGTGGTTTTTATCTATAGTAATGCAGCTTCTCATATTACTTTTACTTCTTTCGGTTTCGATCTTGTCAGTTTTGGTACTGAAAATAATTGATACGAACGAGGTAGAAAAGTCTTTATTCTTGCGGTTGTATACAATACAAAATTGAATGATTCCTATATTCATACCTGGAAATAATTAAAGGAAGCGGATGCCTGGACGAGTTTTTATGTGTAACACCATCAATCTTCTTGTTTAGCTGTCCATTTTCAACTTTTTTCATTTCAATGCGACGCGAACTACTATTTGAGCGATTTGACTTCGGCTCAATGCTTCCAGTTTGATCACTCGATATTGGACATTGCCTCGTTTGAATACGCTATAAACACACGCGAAATTAAAGAATTGTATCGTATGCTTACCAATTTTAATTTTCATAAAACTCATTCAATGATAATTACTTGGGATTTAGGAGATTTAAGCTGGTGGTGGTGGTAATTCAGACTATTTCTCCTAATACTGTCATATTGACTTTCATCTATTTTCTTGAAAGCCTTTACTGTCTCGTTGGATTTCAATTTCGACTGTGATCTCTTTTACAACAACAAAGACATTAAATTATCTATTCATACTTCATGGATACCCCAAGTAAAACTCATATTTCATTTTCTTATACCCCACTATTTATCACTTTGGATTTGTATACGCACTCCTTACTAATAATATTACTATTCGATTTGGAATTTTTAGCTATACAGAAGACATCGGAAGTAATATTTTTTAGTTTTGTGATGTCCGAAGGTTTACTTGAGCAAGCTCCAGTAATATACTCTGTAAGGGCTGTAGATAAAGCTGCAATAACAATAAATCAAAAACTTTATTATGTATCATGCATATCTATTTTACTTTTTTTATGAGAGAATATGTACCTATTTGGTCCGATAGTTTCTTTTTCAGGGCCTTTACGTCTTCTTTTAAGATTTTATTTTCGCTATCCATATTTTTAATTTCTCCAACAAGTAGTTTAATTGGACCGTCTTTGTCAAATACTGTTTCATTCGAAGCACCAGATGAAAGCGTCACAGGAAATAGCGTTGAATGAAGCTTCCATGTTTTTCCATCATTGGTTTTGACTATTTGCTCTACACCATTTGACCAACTCAGAAACAACTGTGCCAAGTCTGTTTCTAGAGGGTTCATAGTTATTTTCTGAGAACACAAAGCCAATCCTAAAGATCTTAGTCGACAGCGAACTTGATCTGTCCATAATTCCTGGTAAATGAGTTATATCAGCTTTGCTTGCTTACTTATTATATGAAAACATTAAAATTCAAAAATGAATTAGCAACTAACGGTAAGAAGACGAGAAAAAATCGGGTGACTTTTCGGATCTTGTACAAATGGTAAAGCAAAAAAGCTTAAAACTTCTTCATCGGTTGTGCACTCGTTAGCCTTAGTCTGGAAATAGTCCCGAAGCTCTTGCATGGACTGAAGTTTTTCATCTTCTGAAAGATTCTTTCGATACGGAATGAGAGCAATATACACATGTATGTAAACAGTTATTTTCGAAGTTTCCAGAGAATTTAGAGCGTTCGCTTCGTGCATCATGGATTCCCATAACTAGAATCGATCTTGAACTTAACATTTCTTCTGAGAAAATGACAATGAAACAATCAACTCATGCACACTTAAGTATAATTCTAACCTTTAAAAGGTCTTTTCCATTTTCACTTTCAAAATATTCTAAAAGTATTTCTACATCGCTGTGACTAATGCCTGAAGATGATGACGGCTCAGCAGGATAACTTTCCGGAACGGGAAATCCTACCATTTGGCTTTCATCATAAAAGGTTTTGTATGTTTCATCTAGACCACTAACTTCTAAGTGCTATACAATGATACATCAGGATGGGACAAAGAATTTTAGAAGTCACGAATTAACATATGCATAGGAGGTTTAAATAAATCTAATTACCTGTAAAATAATTGCATTTAAATTTAATAAGACTGCCTCATCACGATATCTCTTACTTAATTTTTCCTTTTCTTGTGGAAGCTTAGCGATTTTTAGTGAGTGAGACAGTAAATTCACTCCTGATTGCTCATGAGAATTAGGATTGGAATAATTATTTGTTAACTTATTAGGTATATGACGATCTTGAACCTCGATGTGATGCTGAGTTTCTTTGTGCATCATTTTTTAACGAAAAGCCTTAAGAAGTTCATCAGTACTGACAGTAATAAATTGGGCGCAGCTGACTCAAGAAGTAGTATCTGACACTAAACTGTTTATTATCGCAAGGTAGCATTAACAAATCACAAAATTATTTTGGCGCACAAATTGTTACCATAACGTAAAGTAATCATATATCCAACCTTATCTAGCGTCGACAATCTTGTTCACAGTATTTTTGCATTTTTTAAGCCGTTCGTAAACTTACATTTTCTAATCGAATAAATATGCTGAAGAATTATGGCGTAGCGCTATTGGTTGAGACATCCATGAAAACATTATACACAAATAGATTACAGAAACTTAACTAGATTTACAGATTATTCTCACATTTTAAGTCTATATAATTTAAACTTTAACAAAAATTGCAAACATTGTGCTAAAATAAGACTCACATTCACATATATTCCTGACTGACAAATGAACAGGTTAAAGTTAAAGCAAGCAATAAATTTAACAATTGTCTTCTCACACACAGAGTCATAAGTATTGCTTTTTTATTAAGTATACACTAAAAACGAAGAGTTTTATAGAAATAGATTTACGAAAAGGTACGCTCAACGACCTGTTACTTGAACTGGCAATAATATTAATAATAATAATAATCTAGGTAATATTCGTTAAACAGGTAAGGCTCACGGTTTGTCAAAATACGACGAAGTCATGACGAGTTATAAAGGTTGTATTAACTTTCATCCCTAATACCTTTGTGTATCCGTATTATCCAGTATATAAGAAGTTTTTATTCCCTCCGAATAAACGTTCGTCCCCTGTAGTTAAAAAATAGACAGAATTAGAGAAATTATGAAATAGCAGAAGATTAGAAGATTTTGAAATTCATGTGATTCAAATTTTATTTTATAAGGATAAAACGTACGTAATGGTCTTCTTTTCGACATTCTTTGGTTCAGGTCTTGCACGGTTGAGAACCTTGAGGAACTCAGAAGTCTTCGCTCTCATTCTCGAATGAATGTACGCCTTGGAGCATTTAAGATGATAATGCAGGTAGTCCCGGAACATGTGGATTAAATTGATTGTATTATCCCGAGCTTCTTTGTTTGTATGTCGGGGAAAAAGTACAAACGTAATGTAACCAATATTGTCCCCAATCCTTGCACCCGTGTTCTGCAATTCCATGGGTGGTTCTCTATGAGAAAACAGCACTTGTGGGGCAGTATGGGATGCTCGACGCCCTTCCCTGAACTCTTGCATGAAGACTTTCCCCAAAACTATATCATCTTCATCCCTGAACACCGTACTGAACACTACGGTAACACGATCTGCTTGAGCCTCGACATATCTAACCGAATAATAATAGTTATTAGAATTGTTCCGAATAAAATCAAGAATACAATTTCACAATTTCATGAATTTCAACAGAAACTCAAGAACTTAAAGATATTTTTCTTACAAGGTTTCGTCTTCTCTGTAATGAATTACAGCTGTTGACTGACCCTCAATACCCTTTTCCTGAAATTCAAAATACTTTTCGAACACTGAGGCAAAACAATTTCTCTTGAGCAATCCGACTTTCTTGACTAAATCTTCCCAGTCATTTGGAACATTTTCTAAGTCGAACAGTAAGGACACGCTATAACCTATACATTCAAAGACCATAAAAATATAACATCAGTACAATTTTATTAAAACCAAGTTATTTTTAATGTTAGGTCAGAAATCAGAAATTGCCAAACTCTTACCATCTTCCGCAGGGTAGTTGAGATACGCTCCATATTCTCGCTTAAGTAAGTCTTCAGCCCCATGTTCTTGAAGTTGCTTGTAGAATTTCAAGGAAATGCTCACCTATAATCAATGACAATACATTAGATTAGCATACAATATTCATATTATTAATTTATTCACACATGTTTGAGACTTAAGTATTTACGTCTAATGCCTTGACTTAAATTAAATAAAGGTCAAAGGTTAGCACTAGCAGAGATTAATAACACTTACCTTAAGCTTAGTTTTATCTCCATTGTGATTTGAAATATGAAACAAGACACCGTCAAAGTCCGCTAGTGTGATGTCTGTAGACTCTGGCTTTCCCCTATATAAACAAAACATTTTAAATTTTAAATTTGTATACATTTAAATTGTAACTATACTATCGTTTTAAAAGATGAACTTACCCTGCCAAAGCATTCTTAAATCTGAGGTTTAGAGTATCCTCGATAATCCGGTTGTTTATCTCCAGCAAAATCATTATCAATTATGGTCCAGCAGCACCCAACTGGATGAACCCAATTCGCGGATCAATCGTATCCTATTCTAAGAAATTATATTCTAAGAAACTAACAAAAGTTTACAAACAATTTCACTTCAGTTTTCCGAACTTGTCAACCTCGTATTGTCACTTTGTCACTTCTTTTCTTTTGTTGGCTATTGTGTATTGCTATGCTATATGGTTTAAATTTTGAATTAAAACCTGATTGTATTGTGCAATACTTGTTTCTCCTAGGAATTTCAATTGTTGTGCAGAAGATGTATAAGAAAAAGAGAGGCCGGATAAAAAGTTCACCTCTGACCTCACCCACTTACGAGTTAATTATGAGTCAGCGATAAATAAATAAATGAATTCCACCCACCCAGAGAGTTTATTTATTCAGCACTTGTCACTTTTGCCACCACAGCTTCCGGTGCTTGAAAAATCACCACCTCAGCCAAGAGTAACTTAGGAGGCCAGAATCAATTTCCTATCTGTGGCAAGATGGCAACCCACTCTGCCCATCTACTTCTCGGCTCTCTTCTCAATTTATCCCTAATTCTCAAATCCCTACCCAGTTTTCTCTAACTTTTTCCTTCTTCCTTGAT
>JAQFZZ010001525.1:0-10884 GCA_034696405.1 Isotoma caerulea
TACAAAGTATCGTTTTATCTCCACAACTCAGCCTCTTCAGATCACAAAGAGTAAATGAAAATTTTCATTAAAAAGCCATTTCAAAATCATTAAGGAAGTATCCTTTACACTTATATAGAACATTCTAGTAGTATATAAAGAAAATTACATTTGTAGGCTTCATCTTATTTCTTGATGAGATGACATAAACAGTAGCATGTACAAGTCATCAACATCAGCTCGTTTACGTTAAGGCAAGCTGGTTTCTAGTGAATTCGTTCGTGTCTTATCCTTATGCACCTCAACCAATTCTTTATCATCATCTTCCTACCTAAGTATTTTCTGTCTCTCACAATGAAACTCTACTTTGCTATCCATGAAGATTATGACTGTTCTCTACTCTTTTTAAAATCAAAATATACACCTTAGCTTAATTTTTCTTGCTACCACTACATTAACATAAATATTACTTTATTTCACAAAATTTACCTTGTTCTATCTAGTCTAGAGATACTGGCAAAAACTAAATCAGTTCATCACTATCTCCATCACCACCACGAAGTACCACTAAAAGTACATTACAACGGCCACTTGCCACCACAACGGACCAACCATCACCACCTTATATGAGAACATTGATTTGTGGCTTTCTCCATTATAGTGTTTGCTCCTTCCCAGTAGAAATAGTTTTTGAGTTTAGTCAGTTTAGGGTAAGTCAGATGGAGAGAAAACGAGGATGACGGATAATACGATTCTAATCAAATTTTGGAGTGGAAGTTAGAAGTGTATTAGCCATACACACACATTGATATACTATAAAATAACATATATAAGAATAAGAAATATGCAGGGCAGAGGTTTCTCTGCTGAGGACTGACAGAACAACAACTTTCCAATAGTATTGTACCTCTCTCTCTTTCTCTCTAGTTCTCAAGCAGTTCTAGTCAGTAGTATAAATGTTGAAGACTTGAACCCTTGCTTTCACATCCTCTCCTCTGAGCTCAATTTTGGAGAAAGCCCGGAGGATAACACATATATTTATATGCTAAGTATTCGGGTAAGTGAAATGCATGTGGAATATTGATCCGCGTTTCATGAAGAGTGAAAGGAACAACGCGCCGTCGCCACTGCCAGACCCACCAACTATTATACCCGTTTCCAGCTCCAGACACAGTTATTAAAAAATATAGGAGAGAGAAAGCAGTCCAATTTCTGTACAACTGTTCATAAGCTTCACTAAATCAGTGTTTTTATTATTAAATCTATTAGTATTAGTTTTTATTATGAAATTTGATAAGCACTTTTACTGTAAAAAATCTACCATCGTTATATCAAATCAGAGTTGCCCTATAATACCAATTGCACCTTTAAATAAATTTGAAATCTCTCTTGTCACTTATGAACAGGAGCAAGGAACACCACAGCGAATTTTTTATAACATACTATAAAATAGATATAAACAGTGAAGTAGGAATATTAGGCAGATGTATGTACACTAACGAAAGAACCAACTAACCCTTACCTCCACCCAAGGAGAAAGTACGATAGAAGGCAAAGCATTTCTCTTTTTATCTCTAACCAACTCTCTCTCTCTCTCTCTGCTTTCCTTCTCTGTTTAACTCGGCTCCATAATGCACCACCACGACTACAGGCCTACACCGCTACTCTTTGTGTAGCTGAGAAACATATTTTCCAATTAACCTTCGCCGTTACCACTTCATCTATCCATCTCTCTCTTCCTTTCTCTCTGTAATAACCATCATCATCTTCTTTTGCAAAAGAAAGGGTGGTGTGGGTGAGTTGGATTAGGATTAGTGAAGAGAAATATATAAAAAAGATGGATCGTCATAAGAAGAATAATTATAAGGCATTTATTATTCCACCGGATTCAATTCTTGGGAACAATACTGCCAACAATGTACATTTTGACTTGTCATTTTTGTGCACGTAAGAGCTGAGAGTTCACAATATATATTATTTAAGGAAAGTGATTTTCAATTTGAATGAAAGTACCAAGTTTGATTTTGTCGTTGAAGCCAAAGACTGTTGTCTGAATTGCATGCAATTATCGATTGCTCCTAACTTTCTACTACCATGCAACATTAAACATTACAGACCGGTATGGTTATTTATAGTGTGTAGCTAATATAGTTTGACGAGCATATAGTGAACTGAAGTGATTGTGACTTTGTAATTAAATGCATATTGGATGAAAGTTTTCAAACTTGATTAACATTTTAGAAGAATGGATGCAGAAACAGGACCGATACGATGTGACTCTAGTTTAAGTATGATAAAAATCCAATCGGTGAATGAAAATAGTAAGCAAAAGCAATTGTTCACCAGTCATAAATTCACTGATCCTGAGATTGAAGAACTTTATCAGCTTCACTCGGCAAATCAAAAAAGAACTGAACTCTTTCGATGCTTTCTCTACGCGATTCTCTTTTATTGTGTGGCACATATTTTGACATACTCGGCATGGATTTGTACTCACAACAATAGTTCAACTAGTAGTTCTACTCACATGAGCACTTATGATGATCTCTCCGGTCAAGATTATGAAGACCCTGTGGCTATGCAAAGCGGTACTTTAAGCATTCTTTTTCACTTAATAATTTTAGAGCACAAT
The DNA here is from genome assembly GCA_034696405.1 of Isotoma caerulea. Taxonomy (NCBI): domain Eukaryota; kingdom Metazoa; phylum Arthropoda; class Collembola; order Entomobryomorpha; family Isotomidae; genus Isotoma; species Isotoma caerulea. The sequence continues at coordinate 2,612 of JAQFZZ010001525.1, forward strand.
TAGGAAATCACTCATCTAAATTCAACTCAATCTTAAGAACAAAACAATTTTTGAAGATTTTTTAAACTAACTTTTTCGCATGCCTTAAATTTACGATTATCATAGAATTTTGAAATTTCAGCCTATATATGAAATAGCGATTGACCTTGGTGATTTCTTTTGGTTATAAAAGAAAATGATTGATGAGCATTATTTTGTGCTTTTACTTTGCATGCCTACTTTAATTTACTTTGATAGAATAAACGTCTGAATTAATTTTATAGCGGATGGCCGACCAATTCTGGAAGGTCGCAGACTTAGAAAGTCAATACTAAATACAGAAGCTAGAGATCCATTTCACACATCATCATCATCAAGATCAGTCTTCATCAATTCCATAATTTCACCAAGAGTTGAAAACAAAAGCCTTAGGGATAAGGCCATAACTGAGAGCTTACAGATACTATTAGAGACAAAGCACCACAATCTCAAAGCACAAGAAGATGAGAGTTTCAAAAAATATGATTACATGCACAAACCAGCAACTAATACTCATCAATCGCAACAGCACAAAATCAATAAATATCTTCTGGAGCTGAAAAAATCAAAGGTAGACAATGGTAACAAAGTAGAAGAGTTTATGGACAACAATATTCGAGAAAAGCGAAACACAATTGGAAATAATATCAACAACAGTGGCAACAAAAAGAAACCTAAAATGATGAAACAAACTGGAAATTTTGTAGAAGATTTGGAAGAACGAGTTGACCTTTTATCGAAGAATAAGCTTTACCTTTCCGTGATGATGATTCTTTTGTTTCTAACTGGTTTTGTGGTTGTCTTAATGCTTTTACCTGTTCCAAGAATCCCGAGAAATGCCCACATTCCGGTTATACTTTGGTCTACTACAGTCTTGTTCTCTGTTGCGTTTGATGTTGAATCTTCGGTACATCCAAGAATTGGCCTTGGATGGACCATCCTGGAGACTTTTCTCATTTGGGTGACACTTCCTATGAGAATTAGAGCTGCTTTCTTCTACACGGCTACTCTAGCCACTATCTATCTTCTCGTTACATCTTGCAGGATGGACAATCGCTTTCACCTTGGACGTCAGGTCTGATTATTTTTATCCTTTTGATCTTCATAAAGTAAAAGCAGTCACATACACACCTATGTAACTTTATATATATATATACATATACTCAATTTATTTTATTGAATTTCTTTACTTTCCCTTCTATGAAATGTCTTGAGCCCTTTTCATAAATTTTAGGGAAGATTGTCTCAACATATTCTCATCATTTATTCAGATTTCTTCATGTTTTTGAGGTAGAAATGAGAGCAATTATTATGCAACAAGATTTTCATAGAATAATCGCTCTTACTTTTGCTTTCAATAATAATTGTGAGAGCAATTAAAGTATAACCTATAAATGTATGTGGCTCTAGTTAGAGCGTTATACATTTAACTAAATCTTTACGCCTCATTTGACTTCAAATTACTGTAATATTTATAAACAATAGAACATAATTTTTGTACCATAACTAAATACCCTACTGCAAAAAATTGATTTTTAATGTTTACCGTTTCATTTCATATAGCTCGGAGCCAATATAATATTGCTTATTATGACCAACCTAATGGGACTGGTGTCATTTTACTTGAGTGATAAGAAGCAAAGACGTGCTTTCATTGATACAAGACAATCGCTAGAAATGAAACTTGTGATAGAGGAGCAGGCTAAAGAGCAGGTATATTAATCATCAATATACACTATCATTAATACTGTTCTTTGTAGTAATTGCTGTGACAGATGACATTTTGAGTTATCCTATTAAATTTTATTTATAGAAACGCTCATAAATAAAGAGTTTTGAATATGTATATCTACTGTTATTAGGAACGACTACTATTGTCCGTCTTACCGGAACACTTGGCACTAAAAATGAGACAAGATTTAGGTGCTGCTGTTGATGGTCAATTCAAGAAGATTTACATGAGTCGGCATGAAAATGTCAGGTAATGCACTTAAGTTTGGATCGAACCGTACCTTCTTGATAATGCCTTAAAACACTGTATATGAAAATAAAGCATTGTACTGTATTATATGAGCTCAACCACTCTCTAATACATTTTATTTTTACGGATATTCAGTATTTTATACGCCGATATTGTGGGATTCACTGCAATTTCATCTACATACTCTGCTTCGGAACTTGTGAAGATATTGAACGAACTGTTTGCTAGATTTGATCGATTGGCAGAAGTAAGTAACTTACTACTTACATAAAATGCTTTATGTAAGACCGACCGTGCCACATCTAAATTTATGGTTCTGCCACCATATTTCATTTCAGAAATACAATCAAATCAGGATAAAGATTTTAGGAGATTGCTACTATTGCATTTGTGGAGGTGAGACATGAAATATAGTTTAAAAGTTCTTGCTTACATACAGTAGTGGAGAAAGTCAGTAAAAGCATGAAACAAAAATTAAATGATCTCCGAAAACGGATGATACAACCTTCAATATGAAAAAGCAAAATGCAATATAGCTAAGTTGAGTTATTGATGTACCAATTCAGCTCCGGAAGAGCGGCCAGACCATGCAATATTATGTGTACATATGGGACTTTCTATGGTGAAAGCAATCAAATACGTCCGTGAGAAAACTAAATCCTCTGTTGATATGAGAGTTGGGATTCATACAGGAGCAATCCTTGCAGGAGTATTAGGGCAACGTCAATGGCAGTTTGATATCTATTCAAAAGATGTAGAACTTGCAAATAAAATGGAATCATCAGGTAAACGATATTACAGTGAAAATTTCACTACTGGGAGAGAAAGTTTTGGAATGTATGGGAGAAACTTAAAAGAACTAAAACTTTTCTTTTGGAAATATAATCATATTTACAGGCCAAGCCGGCAGAGTTCATGTTTCAGAAACAACACTTGGCTTTTTAAACGGTGAATTCGAAGTTGAACCGGCCCATGGAGAGAAACGTGAAGAAAATTTGAGAATTGCTGGTATCAAAACTTACTTTATAGTTCGACCACTTGTTCCAGTAAGTCTATAAGTTTCGACATGATCAATATTAATTGAATTTTAAATGGAATTTAGATTATTTGAGAATATCTCTTATAGTTTAAGGAAACAAAGAACAATGCTATATCTGAAAATGGCGATGTACAACCTGAAGACGTAATAACCAAGGATTTGCCATCCGACTTGATGTCTACTGTTGCAGAAGAATCAAATGTAGGTTACATTATATTTTTATAACGGATTCTTTATCCTTTTTCTCCAAATAATAATAATCGTTAAGTAATTTATAATTCCGTACCCATTTATATGCATATCTACAGAGTACAGCGGACGAGATGCAAGCTACCCGAAAGAAATCCGATTTGGAGGCTTATAGGCTTAGACTTAAGGAAGAGCTTTTGTCCAGAGACGGTTACAAGTAAGTTGGCATTTGGCAGAGACATAGTTAGTAATCCTATCACACACATTCAGAGCAAAAAGCTAATATTATAACTTACAACAAAATATAATAAAATATGCTCAACACTCTCGAGAGCTTAAGTCGTCTTTTCGCTTTTTAGGGATCTGTCACGTCAGTCCCAATGGGTGACACTGAAATTTCAAGACGTAGAGAAAGAGTCTGAATTCACCAAGCACAAAGACCCCTATGCAGGAATCTACTCGGCAGTTTGTCCATGTGCCCTAGTTGCCGTAGCTCTAGCCAACTTTTTTGCAATATCATTTACAATCCTAGGACTGATTGTACTTATAGTCGGTGTTATCATCTTGAGTCTCTTAAGCTCTTTTTCAGCTTGTGAAGATTCTCCTCTTAAGTCTAGGCTAATGGTATGTTCAGCTAAAGATAAGTTGAAAAACTCCCTTGTTGCTTAGCTCGGCATTCTCAGAATATTCAATAATCTGCATATTACACGAGTTGGTCTTTCATTATCTAACAAATTTCTTCCAGAAACTGTCAGGAATGTTGCATTCCATATGCTCACTGGAATCAGAATTATGGGTCCGTCGGCTTGTTTCAGTTCTAACTGCTCTTATTTTAGCTACAGCTAATTTGGCTTTCATGGTACGTCCAAGGTCCACGTCCAACCTTATATTTATGAAATTATTCGTTCGGTCGTTTATTTTGAAATGAACTATATGCAGGTTCCGTGTTTGATGTCGTCTGGATGTTATAACATTACGATTGTCCCTATGGAGGAATATGACATGGAGGTCAACCCACCCTTAGTTCTTCCAAATACAGATGGGCAGATTACTGTCCAGTCTCATGGCTGTCTTTTCCCTGCCTACTTAATTGCATTTGCCACAGTTTTTCTTCTCTCTGTCACTCTTCTCCCGTATCTTGGGTCTTGGGTGAAATCTTTCATTATCCTTGTCGTCATTGTAATCCATGTCATTCTTATTTTCATTAATCCTCTTAAGCAAATACTAAATTGTTCGGAGAGATTGCAAAACAATGATGAAGACAGGTATTTGATCAACTTAAATGCACCAATCCTTGTTGTATTTTCAACACAACGATTTAAGACAAGGTTGATGAAATGTTTTTTTTTCTTTACTAACCCACAGATTGCTACCAGTAGGTTGCTATTTAGCTTTATTTGGCGTGGTGGTGCTCGCTGACCTTTTTGCACTAAATCGAAGGGTATTAAAATGAATACAATTTTATTTCCACTGATATTTGCAAGATTTGCAACTAGAATAATGTAATGTTTGGACAATTTTGATCCGTTCAGTTGGAGAAATCTTCACGAGTTCTTTTCCTTTGGAAGACAGAGGTAGAACATCAACGTGAAAAAGCAACACAATTAAGACAGAAAAATGAAGCTCTGGTAAGTTCTTGATTAAAAAATCAAGAGAAATTACGTGTAGTAAGCTATTTATCATGATATGGGCATGAAGGAGAAAGTTTGCTTTCTCCATCTCACACTGCCCCATTAAACGTCTACTATATATCATCAAATCATCATGTAAAATTGTGCAGGTGTACAACATACTGCCTCAGCATGTGGCAACCCACTTTCTTGGTTCAAGGCGACGGAAACATGAAGAATTATACAGTCAAAGTTATTCAGAAGTTGGAATTCTTTTTGCATCGATGCCCAATTTTTCAGGTCTTTTTTAAGCTTGAAATTAAGAATATTTCACTCCCACAAATAAATTGCAATGTCATTTTTAAAGAATGCCTAAAAACGAAATTATGATACCTATCCTTCTATGTAGATTTTTACTCTGAAGAGACAGTGAACAACCAAGGTTTGGAGTGTTTACGATTTTTGAATGAAGTCATATCTGACTTTGATGCAGTAAGTTTAACAGTGAATGTTTGCTAGTCATACAGTTCTTTAAACAGAATGCGATAGTAATTATATCCGAAATCTGAATCCGTTTCTTTAAGCTCCTGGAACTGCCAAAGTTTGCAGATCACATTATTAAAATAAAAACGATCGGATCTACTTACATGGCTGCCAGTGGTCTATGCCCTCTAAAGCAAGTTAAAGTACGTAGCGTACATTTTGCAATTTAGTTTGATCTTGTAATGAAGAAATGCTAGAATCACAAAGACGAATGATACATTTTGTTTACCTAACTTTATTTATTTACCCAGTCTTATGATCCTATAAAAGTACGATGGCATCATCTTGCTTTACTTGTTGAATTCGCGTTCGAGTTGAAAAGAGCCCTAAATGGTATTAATGAACAAAGTTTTAACCACTTTGTTTTGAAAATGGGTAAGCTACAGTGTTTTCTAAAATGTTATGGTTTGGTTAAGAATAAAAGGAATTGAAACTGCAATCTGCTTTCTCCTTGTCAGGTATTAATCATGGCCCCATAACCGCTGGCGTCATTGGAGCAAGGAAGCCTCATTATGACATTTGGTTAGAGCATCTCTGTATATAATATTTATGAAGTTTAACTTATAATATGCACAATTTACTCAAATTGTTTTTATATTGCTCAGGGGAAATTCAGTAAATGTAGCTTCAAGGATGGAAAGCACAGGTACTTTATAAAAAATAATTTAGTATAAAATATATTCAATGATGAATGAACTTAAAAAATTATGTTGTTTCTCTGTGCTTATTTTGTAGGGCGAAGTGGATGCATTCAGGTACATTATTTCTCCAATAAAATATTACAACTATATAGAGTGGTAAATTATAATAACTATAATAATAAACACAATTTACTGTATGACTATGTGTACCGGCAATGAACAGGTCACCACTGAAACGTACAGAATTCTTCGGCTTTACGGATACGTCTTCGAGCAAAGAGGACTGGTAAATGTGAAAGGGAAAGGACAGTTGATGACTTACTATCTTATAAATAAAGGTCCGGAACCATCAGAAGAGGAACTACATAAACTACTTGCAGACTTAGATGAAACTCAAGTTCATCATGGAGACGATCCTCAGTAGATATCCCTACTAAAGATAGCTAAAAGTGATCATGCTACCTTAATGATATAATTTTAAACAAAAATGATCTCGATTTAATAGAGCACAAAACCCTGCTACAAGTAACTATATATGGGTAACCTAAATATTTAGAGTCAAATATTCCTTGTTACAACGCTTTTTTGGAGATAATAGTAAAACGTCCTTTTACTTACGTACTTAATAAACGATTCTGTATAGATTTTATTAATTGTAAAAAATGCACTTAACATAAAAGTTGTGATCACCGTGATGATAACTCAACGAGCATAAACCCTTCTTTCATAACCAATTTGTTTTGCTTCCATCATGTAATTGAGCCACTATTACAGTCAGCTATTCTTTCCTCATAGAAAGCATTGTGTTGACGTCCCATATTATTTGTCTTAAGTGGTCAATTGTCTCCTTAAGATGAATGTTTCTTAACATTACTTGCTACAAAAAGAAAAAAAAACACCTTTGAATACCTTAAGTTATAAAAACATTCTATCGTCACTTCTCTTATCATCATACGTAATCAAAAATAAATTCTACTCACATCCATTACTTCTTTATACTCTTCTGCAGCTAATTTGTACGCTTCGGTATTCTTTTTATCATCTGAGGTTACCACAGATTGATCAGACTCGGCTTTTTGCAGAATTTCAGACTAAGAAATTTGATTTGTTAAATTTCATGATCATAATTTGTAATATGATAAAATTGAAAAGTTACAAGTAATACGTACCTCAAAGTAAATTTTTTTATCACTTGGAAAGCTTTCTTCTATCTTCTCATAAATAACACGCAACCTTTTAAAGTTTGCTTTAATGTTACGGATAGTTTCTTGAAACTTTGGCTTTCTTTCTAATCCAGCAGGGCTGAATTTTCCATCCGGCGGCTGTAAAAACCAAAAATACGGAATATTTTAGATTAGACGTTAGAATATATACAACATAGAACATAGTAGACATGTATATAGTAGTAGCAGTTCAGGAGTCACGTTCACGTTTGATGGGGACCTTAACAAATGCCCGATCATATACTAGGAGGACTTAATCGTCAAGTCAAGTCATAAGGCAAGGCCCGTCAATGCCGAAGCACGAAGACGATCGACCGGCCAATTATTAAACCATTACGTATTTTATCAAGCACACACAAATTACCTGAGCATTTCTTAAAGTCTGGAATACTTCTTGTGATCTGGAAATAATTTCTTGGACAGTCTCTTGACCAAATCTGCAAAGAGTTGCTGCATTCAATTCTTTCTGCTGCTGTTGCGGTGGTTGTTGATTTACACTTGTTTGTCCCATCGAGTTGCTGTCTGCAGGATTATTTAGAGGTGTATGTGGGGCTGCCATTTTTGTGTCATCAAATATTTGCCACTTATCGTTATTTCTATTTCTATCTAAATACTAAGCTAAACGAGAGCGAGTTAAATGTGAGTAATAAAGATATTTGATTTTGAACAAACTTTTTAATTTTTTCATTCAGATGAAAAATTCAAACATTCTATATAGTGTACTATTATAATGTATAAAGGGAGAATGGAATAAACTTCTATGAGTGCGTTGGAATGAAGTCCCGGGAAAATCCCACATCACACATTTTTTAACTAAGGAACGGAACGCAACACAACACAGCAACAAATTTAGACTTTTTTTATAAAGTATATTTTAATTAAAATTAAATTAATCAAATATATCAAATATTCTGTATTTATTCATTTTTAAAGTGAGATTAATGTGACGTGACGTGTGAAGTTTAGATTAGAAACATTCATTGGAATGTAACAATAACAATCAATGACTCATTGGACATTGAGCTCAGT
>JAQFZZ010001526.1:0-10881 GCA_034696405.1 Isotoma caerulea
TCTAAAAAATAAAAGTGAAATGAATTACCTTATTACTTATCCTATGCCAAATAGAAAAAAATGCCAAAAAGACAACCTTCAAAGATTTTCATCTCCAATTTACGACCATAAAACATTATACAATTATACTGTTATCATCATCCAATTACGTGGTTTATTTTCAGCAGCAGTATCACTATTATCAAAGATTGTAAAAAAGTATAAAAATTGCAATATTGTGAATTAGTCTACGAACTAGGGTTATCTAAAAAGTGCAAGACAAGACATAAGTCTCTAAATACCTACGCAACGCACGTCATATTCCAATACATATAGCAAGTGCTTTTTCGTCTACTCACATTTTATTACAATTACATTTTAATCTTACTTTAGTTACCAATTTAATGAAATTAAAATGAACATAAAAAACGACTACTTAAAGATACCACGGTGCTACAATTACTATTTTACAACAATCTTTTAACTAGGTACATACTTTCTACTTATTTTTTTTCAAATTTAACATACTATATTAAATTATAGCTTCAAAGAAAGGTAATATCAATTGTAATTGTAATATTATTAGTACCATTTTTATTATTTAGTATCGTACATAGTACATACATACCATCATGCCTTTAAAAAAACTCCACCTCCACCACCAGCAACTTCCGACCTTGAGGTTTGGATTTTGGTTAGATTCAAGTCTAATTTTCTATTGTAGTCTTTAACTCTTCTTGGCTTCAGATACATTTTATTTCAGAGATTTTAGATATGCTATTTGATATCTTGTGATTTTATACAAAAGCCAAAAGCCAGATTGCTTTCGAAAGATTCCCATTAACATAAGGAATCGTCTAAAAACTATGTGCATAGGTTTCGGTTAGGATAACTTCCAAAATGGCAAACCCTTACTGTTACAATAAATTGATTTTTAGGGTGCTTTTTCCAGTCGTGTTGGGTTGACCCTTTGGCCTTTGGCCAATTTGATTGTCTAAGTGACCCAATAAACCCTAGAGATAAATTTGCAATTAACCTTATAAATTCAACTCGTGTAATTTTTTAACAGCCCCTTATGCAATACTTCTGCAGACTTTTTTAAAGTGTAAAAGTGATGCTGGTAACGAAAACCTAGTAACTTGGAGCGATTTTTTTACAATGGAATTTGAATATCAAATCTCTTAAGGCTATGTCATGACGTTTTGTTGTTTTCCCTTTTCTGTCTCATTGAATCATAATCATGTTTTACTTTAAACGCCCTTTTCTCCTTGATTCCATTTTAGTAGTGCAAAGTTGCAACAAGTGCAATTTCAATTGATACATACAGAGAGAGAGATGTAGGTGCCTACATTATAGATATTTTATTTGCTAAGTTATAACCTAACCAGCACAATTCGTTTTTCTCAGTAAGATATCTACCTATAAGAGACAATAGGAACCGCCCACATAAATCTAGTCTTGGCTGACTATTAGTTTTTATTAAATTCAAATACTGTTATACCCTATATTGAGCTTATCTTTTACTTTTCTTCGTCGTGTCGTGAGATTTCCCTGTGTAAGGAGAAACTGGTTACAAACTGTAACAGATGCGACTTCGACTTACTTTATTATACATTATAAAACTGGTGGCACCCTAAGGTGGTCCTTACCTCATTTCATTTTTATGACTGATTGATCTGTTCATAAAAGACTTTTAAGATTTTGAAAGGTTTCTAAAGTATACTCCTAAAATTTTATGTTTCGAAAGGTGCTATAGTAAGCTAATCGCTCCAAATATTGCAGTGAAAGATTTACTTTAAAAGTTCCATATGGCTGACAAAGTCTTAATAGTTCGCTTAGTGGTCTTACTGTATAAACTAAATCATAAACATAAGCTACATACATACTTAACTTTTAATGTACAAAACCTGATTTTTTAACCAAATCCTGATCAGACTTTTTAGATTATTATCTTCAAGTATTGACTGAAATATCAGTTTTCATTCAAAGGCTTAATTAGTTATTGGGAGCTTTTACATTCCTAATCCTAAAATGAATGGACTACTTTTATGGCAAATTGGATTGTTCGTAATAACAACCGACTTTTGAGGAGTTTTGAATGGCAGTGCATTTAAAACAGTTAATTATACTTTCTTATAAAAATCTCACTTTTTAAACCAGATTAAAATCTGTGTCATAATTCTTACTTTTAATTTACCAGAAATCATTCACAAACATGATTCCCAACTCCCAACCGATATGAAAGTATCGAATTATCGCCTTTGCAACTTTAGTAGAATTATCAATTACTAATTTAGATCGTGCAGCTTGCTTTCAGTACTAATAATTAGTTAACCAGTTGAAGTAGTAAAAAGTAGTTGGAATTAGAAGTAAAAGTGCTGATTAATATTTTTTGCTGTTGTAGCAGTAGTAAATGAAATGACTAACTTATTATTGCAGTAGTGTATTTTGCTAATGTAAAATTTGATTATTAATTAAAACTATTACAACCCTACTAATAATTTATATCGATTACTTAATACGATTTTGATTGATGAAGCGTGATTATTATTGCGAAATATTGTTGAATACAATTATTTTATCTCCGGTTGCCCTATTTTTTGATTTCAGTCTATCCACAAAAGCAACCAGGTTACGCATACGGATATGCCTACCCAACTCCTTATGCCTACGCTGGAAATGGCCAATACCCTCCGTACAGCAATTACTAATTTAAGTTTGATTGTAATTAATTACTTTTTTACAATTAATTACTTCATAAAGACTTAAATTACAAGGGAGAAATTACATGGAGGAGAACAACTAAATGTAATATATAACTTAATCTACAAAATGATTGCCAAGCATCGAAGAAGAATCGAAATCAATATCCTCATTTAAAAATCCTTAATTGTGCTTCATACAAGATGAAGTGCAAAAGCAAAATACAAAAGGATGTGAAATTATTAAAAGAAATGATGGATGTAAATTTTACAATGAAATTCAAGAAATCTTCAGAAATTTTAAGCTTTTTAAAAAATTAAATTTTAACGGAATATTTATCTCAATTCAATACTTTTTGTAAATGTTGGAGTGTATAAAAACTGCATGTGTACAATTTACAAGAACTTGAACAATAATTAATGTACTAAAAACTACTCTTTTAAACGAAACTCTGTCTGACTTTTATTTAACCTATTTTGTATACTACTGTGTTATAGGTAGACTGTTGTAATGTAATATGTACTCTTCTTTAGAACGAGTATGTAAGTACTTTTAACGCCAGACAATCTTACTCTTAATGATTGAAATCGAAATGTTATTTAAGTGACTATTTTATAATCGACTTTTTTAAAAACAATCACATTAATTAGCTTTATATACAGTAAGTAAGTGTAAGTCTGTATTATGTTCGTGTGTTTGTAGTAACTGTATCGGTTCGGTATGCTTTTAGACAAATAGATATAAATGTATGCTCTAATCTTAAGGTAATTGTAAAACGTACTGATTGATTGTGAGTGAAAAAAATAATTACAACAGTAAAGTTACAGTTTTATATATGTAAATGAAATTAGCGAGTCGTGTATTTGTCGTATTTGTTTTTTACTTGTGCTTTATAACCTGATAACTAACTTATCAGTTTATAAAATGGATTCGAAACGATACTGACCATGAATATCTTACGTTTTTAGCATCAAGTTCTTCATCTTCATAAAATTATAACCATAAACGCTGAGATAGCATAAATTGCTAAAAATTTATTAGGTAAAATATTAAAAATCTTCTCTCATGCTCAAAAATGCAAAAAAAAAACAAAAAACAAAAACTTCCAAGCAAAACAGGAAACAAAAAGATTTATTATTAATTTAGACCACTCTGCTCTATATTATATCTCGCATATTTAATGTTTAACATTAAACGATCATTCATAAATGTCATAATCATAATAGGTATGAAGAATAGTACTACATTACGGTTATAAAATACCTAGGTCTATTTCACTTAAATCACAATACTTATTATAGTGGTCATTCATGATTATTATTAATTACCATGATTATATAATATTAATTGCAAGTAGGTATTATATTATACTACACTATACTACGTACTAAATTATACAATCATATGGCCGAATTCCGAATGCGAAGTGAAAGGAGCCAAATGGAAGATAAGGTAAATTAATGCATATTAAACATAATAATATTGTTATTATGCACTCTTATATAATACTTGTTGCTATTTCTCCGTACTTTTATAACGTACCGTTTGTTTATACACAAGTGTCAAGCAAGTGTTTCTTTATACTAAATTACATCCAGTTTAATACTACAATACATGAGGTTAAGAGTTACACACAGGTCATTTTGTTCCCAGTGATTCACTCTTAATTACACAAATCATGATTAAACCCAATGTAATCTTTGTTATTTATGAACAGCTATAATTCCTCTATTTATTCTAGGTCCTTACTATTTTAAACATTTTAAGTGCAAAGATAAATCGCATGATAATAATATAAACTGGTTTTTTTGTTATTACTTTGGAATTCAATAATAACTTTTTTAAGATACACGAGGAATGTTACGGTTTACATTATGTTACCATTTATAACTTTTTAAAAGTTAATTAAAAACTAAAGCTAATTTTGCTACTAACTAAGATACAATCTAAGGGGTGATGGTGAGACACCGGTTTAGAAGTTCCCTGTTTTACAAGTTACAAACTGGTTACCAAATTATGCATGCATTCAGTACTTGGTTTTGTAGTAGTCTTAAAAACTATTATTACAATTATTGGCTATTGGATATAATACAAAGTTTGAAGGCACTTTCCATCTTTCATTTATAGTTAGTCACCCCTTGACATCACCCCAAGAATAATATATAATCTTTTTTAAGTACTTGATGCAAAGAAAAATACGCAACACACCAAGCAAGTAAATGGAATCATCAAAAATCAATATTTAAGTATTGTAAGTAATTAATTAATTAATAATCGTGATTCAAAAAGTAAAAGTCCCAATCACAAGATTTCAAAAGGCGCATGCAATAACATCAATCGCACATAACTAAATATACTATGTGTGTGTGTATTCATTCGTATAACAGGTGCACATTAAACTTTTTCAAAGTAGTACAATAAAAGATAAATTTTATAATACAAACAAAAATGGAATTTTCTTCCATGCAATAATGGAAAAATTAAGTTTTCTATAATGTGATAATAATAAGGATGGAATTCCATTCTTAGATATTATTTACTAAGTTTTTATGCTTTTTCATCTTCTTGATCAAAAGAGTCTTCTTGAGAGACTACTGAGTCGTCTGCTGGTCCTGAGCCTGGAAGTGAACCTCGTTTGGATAGTCGACTTGAATTTAAACTCAATCCTGTTCCTGTCCCTCGTCTGGAAATTAAAATAGGTATTATTTTATTAAACAATTAAAACCAGTCAAGTTTGATTACTAGTGAGTGTTAAAAATGTGTTTAAGGCAAACCTTCCGATTTTTCCATTTCTTTGGAAGCAAATTGTGAGAAAAATATCATTTTTGAGCAATTAAGCGTTTAAAGCAGCGCATGACGATTATGCATATTTTAATTGAATAAAAATAAAATAATTCAATAATTTAAACTCACCTCAATTTATTCTTAAGACTTCCCATTTCTCTAACAGCTCCTTCATAACTCTCCTGAGCATCTTCAAGATCCCTTTGGAGTTTTCGTTTCATGGCCTTCTCCCTAGAGATTTCTTCCTCAGCCTCGTCCAACTGTCGCTTGAGAGCTTTAACTCTACCATTAACCTTTTCAGTTTGCTCCTTCATGTTATCAGCGTTCCTACGCTCATCTTCCAATTGAAGGAGTAACTCTTTGAGCTTCTTTTCTTGTCTTCTTACAATCTTCTGTTGTGCTAACCTTTCCTTCGCTTCCAATTCCAATTGTTCCTCATATTGTTGAACTTTACTCTCAAGACTAGCTATCGTGGCCTTTGTCTTTAGTTTTTGGCTCGTGTCTAATTCTGTTAACTTTTGTTTCAATTCCTTATTCTGCTTTTCAAGGAGGGCTCGAGAGTTCTCTAATTTATGATTCGTTGATCTCTCCACCTGCAGCTCGGCACTGAGTTGCTCATTGAGCAAGGTAGATTTTCGAGCTCGTTCTGATTGCAATTCGCTATTACTTTGCTCTTCTTCGAGTTCCTCTTCCAAGCTTTGGATGCGAGCTTCCAGCCTTCGCTTCTCGTCTACGAGTAAAGTTCCTCGGTTGGTACCGTTGCTTACTTCTTCAGCCAATTCGTCTCTTTCGGCTTCAGCAGCCCTTCGTTGTCTTTCTGAGGCAGCTAAATCTTCTTGAAGTTGGAGGATCTCTGTTTCAATACCCTTAAGTCGCTTTTCTGCGTCTTTGGCAACTGCGATAGCTTCATCCCGACCTAGTCGAGCTTCTTCCGCATCCCGCTGGAAGTCTTTAATTTGACCCTGGACTTTCTTCAATTGTTTTAGCGCATCCTCCTTCATCTTATTATTGGCCTCCATTTGACTAAGAAGTTCGTTGTAGTCGCTCTCAAGCTTTTTGCGAATGTTGACAGCAGCTGTTCTGTTCTTTCTCTCGTCTTCGAGTTCAGCCTCAGTGTCACGGAGTTGTTTAAGAAGGCCTTTACGCTTCTCCTCATTACTTTCCTCTTTGGCTTGAAGATCACGTTCGAATTGGGTCTTCAAAGCTTGCATATTCACTTCTAATCTGAGCTTGGCATCTTCTGTTAGTTGAAGCTCATCTTCAAGCTCTTCAATCTGTGTTTTCTGCTCGGCAAGTTGAGACTCCAAGGCTCGCTTTTGTTTCTCTAGGTCATGGACGTTCTTATCGGCAGTGCCTTGGGAATTGACAAGTTCATCTAATTCATTCTGAAGTTGTCTTTTTACTCTTTCCAATTCTTCAATTTGTGCATCTTTTTCTTCCAACTCGCGATTGAGCGATAGTAACTTGGTCTCTTTTTCACGAGCTTCCCTCTCAGCTTGGTCTTTTTCTTGGCTGAATCTCTCACTAATCATTTTCTCTTCTGAGAGAATCTTGTCGAAGTTCCTCTGTTTCTTTTCTAATTCGATGACTTTACTTCGTTGTGTTTCTAGGTCGATTCCAACATCTTCGAGTTCTTGTTGGAGTTTTTTCCGAGACTTTTCTAATTTGTCACAGTTGGCTATCAACTCTTCATTTTGGCTTCTAAGTAATTCCATGTCTTTAAGAACCTTCTTTTGACTATTTTCCAAGGTGGAGATAGTTTCAGCATCTTCATCTGCCTTCTTTTTCAATTCGGCAACAGATGCATTTAATGCTTGCATGGCTTTTTCCAAACTTTTCTTGGCTTCTTCCTCTTCTTCAAGCTGTTCGATAACTTGCTCTCTTTCTGATTCCAACTGCCTTAACTTGGCAGTGAGAGCTAGTTTTTGACGTGTTTCTTCCTCAAGGGAAGCTTGCGTTTCGGAAAGGAGGCCTTCAACGGCTACAGAATTCTTTCCAGCTTGGGTCGCTTTGGAATCTGCTTGTTCTAATTGGATAGAAACTGCTTCAAGTTCATTAACAACTTTAGCCAACCTTTCAGCCATTTCTGTTTTGGCTCTTTCACTTTCCGCCAGCTTGACTTGAAGTTCTTGAATTTGATTCTCTTGCATTTTTCTTTTCCTGTCAAAATCTGTCTTGGCTCCTTGAAGTTGTTTGAGCTCGTTGGCCAAATCGGCGTTTTCAGCTTCCAATGTTCCCTTGCTTTTTTCAAGATTTTGTCTAGTCTTTTTCAAACCGTCTAATTGTTCTATCAGCTCTTGAACTTCTTGTACGTGCTTATGCCTAAGGTCGGTTATGCTAGATTCATGAGTTGAAGCCTCATCTTCAAGACTTTTTTTAAGAGCTGCTAATTCTTGCTCTCGCTTTGTTCTCAATTCTTGTTGAGCGGCTGTGGTGTCCAGGCTGTCAAGAAGTTCGTTCTTTAAGGCTTCTAACTCTTCATTCAAATCTCGCTTGATCTTTTCGGCCTTATTTCTTGCATTTTTCTCAGCTTCTAAATCTTCTTGGAGTTCAAGAAGTTGGGATTCAAGCTCACGGAGAGCTTTTTGCGAGGTTGCCTTTGAAGCAGATTCCTCATCGATTTTTGTCAAGAGACTACTAATCTCTTCATCTTTCTTGGCTAAACTTAGTTGAAGCTCTTCAACTTGGGTTCTCTTCTCATTAATTTGCTCCTTGATGTCTTGAAGCTCAGACTCCATTTTTCGCTTCATGCGATCATTCTCTTGCCTGGATTGTTGCTCTTTCTTAAGTCTCTCTTCAATATCTGCGATAGTCGCTTCATGCTTTGCCTTCAGTTTGGCTAAATGTTTACTCTTTTCTTCTTCTTCAGCTAGATTTTGACTCAAGTCGTTGTTCTTTTCTTCAAGTAACTTTTTCTCTTTCATGAGTTTATTATTACTATCTTCGGCAATGACGAAGTCTTCTTCTAGTTTCTTAATTTTGGCATCTCCTTGAACTTTCTCAATTTGAAGTTTTTGTCTTGCTGCTTCTTCTTCTTCCAATTGCTCTTCTAAGTCTTGGATATTTAGTTGAAGCTTCTTTTTCTCTTGGGACAAAGCCACAACTCGTTCTTCCTCTTCTTCAATACGAGCTTCCATATCGTGCAAGATCTCTTCTAATTCTTGCTTCTTTACAGCCAGTCTTGCTCTCATTTCTTCGGCTTCGGCACACAACTCAGTTTCAGCTTGAAGTTGTTCAGCCAACATCGCTTTCTCTTCAACAGCTTGGTGAAGCTTTTGCTCAATCTCAGTAGTAACTTTCGCTGTGGATTCCAACTTGTTCTTCAGTTGTTTTAATTCATCTTCCTTCTGGATAAGCTTTTCGTCTTGCTTGGTAACTTGAAGAAGGGGTTTCACTTTAGTGTACAGTCGCCACCACTGCCAATTACGTAGCTTTAAGTAAGCAGCACAATTTCTTTGAATAATTCGAATAGCATTGAGCTGTTGCACTCTTCTAGAGTACATACGACGAGCTAACATTCCTCGACAGAAGGATTGGAAGTTGACGATAAGGTCGGTGATCTTCAAATCTCTTTCTTCTTCTAGATGAGCTAATACTCCAGCTCGCAAGAAGATTTTAGACTGTCCTATCCTATACAGGTTTTGATCCAACTCCAAGGCGTTTATCTGTTTATTTAAGAAAACACGGAAAATTAATTTTATAATAAAATGACTCACGCAAGTTGTAAATAAGTGCTTGTTCAAAAAAGTATAATACAGATACAAATAGTAAAATAAAACATTACCATCTTTTCACAAGCCTTCTTTCCATCCATAAAGCCCTTAGGAATGACATTAGGGGTAAGTAATTCATATCGTTGCCGGAACTCTTGGAATGGTATTCTGTTGGGGAAGCCCTGGCGACAAATTCGAATTCCTTCTAACACACCATTACACCTCAGCTGGTCTAGTACTAATGGAGCATCGATCTTTCCAGATCTAGAATAAAATAACAAAAACAAAATTTAGATCAATTAGATTTAGGTACTTTTCTGCAACAAAATTTTAGTTCCAAGTTGTACATGAAAATTCACCTCTTTTCGTGATTTGGAATGATACACCGGACGAAATTGGGGTTGGTATTTTTTAAAGTAGCCATTAGCTTTGATAACTGCTCCTTATAAAGCTGAGATACTGTTCTGAACATACCCTTCCTTGTTCTGGCTCCAAACTGCGTGTCTGACAAAGCTTGTTGAGCCATTCCAACGATTTCAGCTATAAATAAACAAAAACATCAATTAATTCTAAAATGTCTTAATTTTATTTCTTTATCAATATTTGTTAGTAAAAGTGAATTAGTTGGTTTTAGCTACTTACACTTACCATCTTTCCAAATCGTCACAACAAAGGGGTCTAAACTTTGCTGTACGAGTTGGACTACGTTTTCATTCAGAGGGTCCATATTCTTCATTAACCACTGAGCAGCAGAGTAGTCTACCTTTCCAGCGTAGTGAAGAACAGCAAAATCAGCCTGACCTCGGAAGTCCGTCTTGAAGAACTTTGTATGTTGGGTATGTGCTGAGACAAGCTTTTCAACAAAGGATTTATCAGTAGCCTTAGGGAACCAACACTCTTCATCCAAAAGTGCAAGAATACCCATAGGTTTCTCAATCAAATCTATCGTTGGCTGTAGATCTAATCCGAAGTCAATAAATTTCCAATCAATTCCTTCCTTCTGATATTCCTCTTGTTCTAAGACGAACATAGTGTGATTGAACAATTGCTGGAGCTTTTCATTAGTGTAGTTAATACAAAGTTGCTCAAAAGAGTTCAACTCGAAAATTTCGAAACCGGCTATATCCAAAATTCCTATGAATGATGCTCCTTGTCTCTTTGTCCTATCCAAACTTCTATTGATTCTATTGACCAACCACCTGAACAGTCTTTCATATGTGGCTTTTCCTATAGCTTCAACGGCAAATTCCACCTGTTCCTTCGTTTGAGCTTTAGTAACATGGTCCCTGCCAACCTTTATTCTTGGTTTCAAAAATGCTTTAGTCATTTCCGTTACATTAAGTCCAAGAAGGTGAGCTACTTTTTGAGCTACGGTATTATCTGGAAGCGTAGCTTGGTCTGAATTTCTCTCTTGTTTGAACTGCATATTTCCAAAGTGCAGACTGGCAGAGATGACTCGGAAAATGGAAGAGAGGTCTTCCTGGAACATTCCCATGATTCCCATGGATTGAACCGTGGCTTGGAATTCAACAACATCGTCAACTCCAGGAACAGGGAGGCCTCCATTTGTGAGGAATGCGTAATTGTTTGCGGGTTCCAATACATACTCCTCTGCAAATAAACAGTAATAAAGTCGAGTTAAAGTACAAATATCCTATTAATCATTCATTTCTCCCTCTTAACTCTAGCCGTTAAGATTAGA